>CAUYQV010171896.1:0-18313 GCA_963574575.1 Galagoides demidoff | reverse complement strand
GGAATTATTATCAATTCTTTTTTTTCAGTTTTGTCCACCTTAAACTTTCCTGGCACATTCATTTCTGTCTCTTTGAAGTTTTTTTTTTTTTGAGACAGAGCCTCAAGCTTTCCCCCTGGGTACAGTGCTGTGGCATCACAGTTCACAGCAATCTCCAACTCCTGGGCTCAAGCGAGTCTCCTGCCTCTGCCTCCCAAGTAGCTGGGACCACAGGCGCCTGCCACAACGCCCAGCTATTTTTTGGTTGCAGCTGTCATTGTTGTTTGGCAGGCCTGTGCTGGATTCGAATCCGTCACCTTAGGTGTATGTGGCTGGCGCCTTAGCCACTTGAGCCACAGGCACCGAGTCTGAAGTCTTAATTAGTGTTGAAATGAATACTCTAAGAGGGTAGAATTTTATAGAAGAGCCTCTTGCTATTAGATAGATAGGCTATGTAAGGCATCTCAACTAAGATAGGCTATGTGAGGCATCTTATACCTATAATCTCAGCACTTTGAGAGGCTGAGAGGATTGCTGAGCCCAGGAATTGACCCAGGAATTTGAGGCTGCAGTGAGCTGGGATCATGCCACTGTACTCCAACCTGGGCAGCAGAGTGAAACCCTGTCTAAAAAAAAAAAAAAAACAAAAACCAAATAAACAAAAAGAACTATATATCAGGAGATGTTTATATTAAAATGCTTTCATTAAAAATTCCTTTTCCAGCTCGGCGCCTGTGGCTTAATCTGCTAAGGTGCCAGCCACGTACACCTAGGGTGGTGGGTTTGAATCCCTGCCCCGGGCCCGCCAAACAACGATGATGGCTGCAACCAAGAAATGGCCGGGCGTTGTGGCGGGCGCCTGTGGTCCCAGCTACTTGGGAGGCAGAGGCAGGAGACTCGCTTGAGCCCAGGAGTTGGAGGTTGCTGTGAGCTGTGATGCCATTGCACTCTACCCAGGGGGATAGCTTGGGGCTCCGTCTCAAAAAAAAAAAAAAAAAATTCCTTTTCCTTGCCTTACAGACTGCCATTTGTTATTGTATAGAACTTCCTATGCAGATGCTAGATATTGTCCCCCAACCCATATTTCAACTTAATTTCAGTGCAGCAGGAATTTGCATATTCTGGAGGCTTTAAAATACTTCCATTATATTTAGAGCCAAAAATAGCCAGGCATTGTGGTGGGCGCCTGTAGTCCCTGCTACTTGAGAGGCTGAGGCAAGAGAATCACTTAAGCCCAAGAGTTTGAGGTTGCTGTGAGCTGTGATGCCACAGGACTCTACCGAGGGCAACTCCAATGAAACTCTGTCTCAAAAAGAAAAAAAAAATTAATGATGGAGACCAGTATGGTGGGCTCACACCTAATCCTAGCACTCTAGGATGCTGAGGTGGGTGGATCATTTGAGCTCAGGAGTAGACCAGCCTAAGCAACAGCAAGACCTAAAAATAGAAAAAAATTAGTTGAGAAGGGTGGTAAATGCCTGTAAGTCCCAGCTACTTGGGAGGCTGAGGTAGGAGGATTGCTTGAGCCCAGGAGTTTGGGCTATGATGATGCCACTGTAATCTAACCTAGGTAACAAAGTGAGACTCTGTCTCAAACAAACAACTAGTAATTGGAATGGGTTATGTGTGGAATTAGATCTATGGCAGATTGTCCTTATATGTGATGCTATATTATGCGTGCTTATGTAGAGCTTAGCAAGGCTGGCATCTAAGACAAATATGAATCCAAATATATATGGATTTTATATTTTAAAAGCATAGTTTTAATGTTAGTAGTGACATTAACAACAAAGGTGTGTATTAAAACAACTTTTGTTCTTTTCTTTAGAAGGAATTTTGTAGGACTTTTAAAGTTTGATTCAGTGTTTGCAGGAAACTGTCAAATCTCTTATTACATTTTTATGTGTCTTAAATCATAGACGTGGACTAATTATTTTTTTATTTTTTTGAGACAAAGTCTCACTATGTTGCCCTCAGTAGAGTGCTGTCGTGTCACAGCTCACAGCAACCTCAAACTCTTGGGCTTAAGCAATTCTCTTGCCTCAGCCTTCCGACCTGGGACTACAGGTGCCTGCCACAATGCCCAGCTATTTTTTTGGGTTGCAGTTGTCATTGTTGTTTAGCAGGCCCAGGATGGGCTCAAACCTGCCAGCCTTGGTGTCTGTGGCCTGCTCCCTACTCACTGACCCACAGGTGCCAAGCTGACACAGACTAATTGTAACTTAGTTTTCTAGTTTGTTTTAAACTCCAATCCTAATTGCTTATGTGCTTCACTTACATACAAGGTTTTGCTTGTTTTATCACCTTTTAGGACTCATTCTGTTCTCTGACTTTTTCTGTATTTTAAGACAAATTTTTTTTAATCAAGATAAGAGTCACATAAAATTTACCATCTTAATCATGGTAAATATACCATGATGGTTTTAGTATATTCACAGTATATTGTGGTTTTTAGTATATTCATAGTTTTGTGTGGCCATCACCACTGTCTGATTCCAGAACTTTTTCATCACTCTGAAAAAAAATCCTATATCATGGGCGATGCCTGTGGCTCAGTGGGTAGGGCGCCAGCCTCCGCTGAGGGTGGAGGGTTCGAAACTGGCCCCGGCCAAACTGCAACAACAACAACAAAAAATAGCCAGGTGTTGTGGTAGGCGCCTGTAGTTCCAGCTACTCAGGCGGCTGAGGCAAGAGAATCACCTAAGCCCAAGAGTTGGAGGTTGCTATGAGCAGTGATGCTACAGCACTCTATCAATGGTGACAAAGTGAGACTCTGTCTCAAAAAAAAAAAAAATCCTGTACCTATTGGCAATAATGCCCCATCTTCCTCCTCTCCCTAGTCCCTAACAGCCGCTCATTTACTTTCTACCTCTATGGATTGTCTGTTCTGGACATTTCATGTAAATGGAATCATAAAATGTGTAGCCCTTTATGTCAGTCTTCTTTCACTTAGCATCATATTTTTAATTTTTTTCTTTTTTGAGACAGAGTCTCACTTTGTTGCGTCTCACTTTGTTGCCCTGGGTAGGGTACTGTAGCATCATAGCTCACAGCAACCTCAAACTGTTGGCCTCAAGTGATCTTCTTGCCTCAGCCTCCCAAGTAGCTAGGACTATAGGCGCCCACCACAACACCTGGCTAGTTTTCTATTTTTGGTAGGGTTGGCGTCTCACTCTTGCTCAGGCTGGTCTTGAACTCCTGAGCTCAAACAATCCACCCACCTTGGCCCCAGAGTGTTAGGATTACAGGTGTGAGCTACCATAAGTTGGCCTATATTTTTAATTTTTAAGATTCATCTATGTTGTATCATGTATCAGCGCTTCATCCATTTTTTATGGCTGAATAATAACTCACTGTGTGGCTGTTACTGCTGCATTTTGCTTATCCCTTCATCAGTTGATGGGCATTTGCATTGTTTCTACTCTGAGCATTCATGTCCAAGTTTTTGTGTGAATCTAAGCTTTTAATTCTCCTGGGTAGGTACTTTAGATTGAATTTCTGGGTCTTGTGGTAACAATGTTTAATTTTTTGTGGAACTTTTTGTTATAGTGGCTGGGTTGTTTGTTTTGCTACTGGGAATATATGAAGGTTCCAATTACTCCCCGTGTTTGCCAGCAAAGCACTTGTTAATTTGCCTTTTTTCTTTTGCAGTTTTTGCCTGGGCCTGGGTTTGAACCCGCCACCTCTGGCATATGGGGCTGGCGCCCTACTCCTTTGAGCCACAGGAGTGCCCTGTTAATTTGCTTTTTAAAAGATGGCCAGGTGCAGTGGCTCATGCCTGTAATCCTAGCACTTTGGGAAGCCGAGGTAGGTGAATCACTTGAGTTTAGGAGTTCAGACCAGCCTGAGCAAGAACAAAACCCTGTCTCTACTAAAAATAGAAAAACTAGCCAGGCATTGTGGCAGGCGCCTATAGTCTCAGCTACTCAGGAGGCTGAGGCAAGAGGATTGCTCAAACCCAAGAATTTGAGGTGCCTGTGAGCTAGGATGCTATGACATTTTGCCCAGGGAAACAGTGAGACTCTGTCTCGAAAAAAGAATAAATAAAAATTATAGCCATTATAATGGGTGTGAAATGTTGAGCATCTTTTCATTTGTTCGTTATATGTCTTCCTTGAAGATATGTTTATTCAATTTTTTGCTTATTTTTAAATAGATTGTTTATCTTTTTGTTGATTTATGAGAGTTCTTTTTATATATTTGGGATGTTAGAGCCTTATCAGATGTGATTTACAGACATTTGCTCTTATCTTGTGCATTGTCTTTTTGCTTTCTTGATATGTAATATCTTTTGATGTGCAAAAATAATTAGTTTTGATGAAGTCCAACTTATCTGTTTTTTCTTTTATATGATTTTGATGTCATTCAGCTCTGTATTACTTTTCACCTCTGCTTTTAACTTCTTGGTACTTTTAGGCTTCACGTTTTTCCTTTAGTAGCTTTTTTTTTTTTTTTCTTTTCAAATAATTATCTGCCCCTGTGACTTGCTCCTTAGTCCTTACTCAGTAGTCCATTTTTGAGGAGAAACTCAAAGGTCCTCAGTTTTAGAATAGCTTTAGGTACTTATGAAAAAAATTGGCCCTGGGGATAAGAACCTGGCATTGGTAATTAAAGGCCTGGGAGCCAATGTAAAGCTTTAGTGTTTAGGAGAAAGATGAAGTGAACTTTTTACATTCCAGATATTTTGGCAAAAATTTGTCATTTTCATATAACATTATTATGAGTATAATGCTAAGACTGAGTTTATTTAACTAAGAATTTAAGTTTATTTAACTTAAGAATTTAAGTTTGAAAAGGTCCTTTTTTTATAGGTATTACTGTCTTACCACAGGCTCCAGATAGTACCTAGATAAATAGTTGAAAAATTAAGGGTGGACAGGATCTTATAGAGTTGACACTTGAGAACAGTTCTTGCGTTTGGAACAAATGAAAAGGAACTTCAAGCCAGGTACAGTAGCTCACACATGTAATCCCAGTGTCTTGAGAGGCTGAGGCAGGAGGATTGCTAAAGGCTGGGAGTTTGAGACCAGCTTGGGCAACATAGCAAGACCCTGTCTCTACAAAAAAGAAAACAAAATTAGCTGAGTGTGGTGGCTGTGGTGAGTTATGATCATGTCTTTGCAGTCCAGCCTGGGCAGCAGAGCAAGACCTTGTCCTGAAACAAATCCCCTGTAGTCCCAGCTACTCAAGAGGCTTGAGGCAAGAGCATCACCTGAGCCCAAGAGCTGGAGGTTACTGTGAACTGTGACACCACAGCACTCTACCAAGGGCGATAAAATGAGACTCTGTTTCTACAAAAAGAAAAAAAAAAGAAAAGAAAAATCCAACAAAAAGTGCTTGTTTAATAAGTTATGGTGCAGAAATTCATTAAACTACTTGGAAGTCATTAAATAGTGTTACAGGATATTCCTTATTGATACGGACTTTTTTATAATATATAATTTGTTATTTTTGAAAAACACAAATTGCAAAACAGTGTGGACAGGTCTTCTCTGTTTCTTAATGAAAGGTACGTAAGTGTACAGAAGAAGATTTGAAGGCTGTATACTAAAATGCGAACTGTGGTTTTCTCTGTATGGTGGGATTATGAGCAGTTTTTTCCTAGAAGGAACCAAATATTGATTCTATATTCAGGAAAATTTTTTTTTGATGTCTAGACTATATTACTTATCATTTTAATAGCTTGAGTTTACATTTTAGATGTTAAATACTTTGTTTCTTTTCCTCTTGTCTTAATATATACTGTAGGTTTCCATAATATTAGTGTAAATAACCTAATGTTTACCTAGAATCTTAAATACATGGAGAAGATACAGAATCATGGTGTTATAAAGATGAGGATTTTTTTATGGTTGGTGACTTAATTTTTTTTAGATTATGATAGTTTAGAGCCCAGTGCTAATTTGGTTATTCATGATAGCAGATAACTTTTTTTGCAATCTCATTTAGTCACCCTATCAAATAATTAGGTCTCTGTGAAAGAAATAAAAAGCTCATTTTTTCTGAAAAGGGTAATACAACGTACATGTATTCTTTTACAGTCTGTATTAGTTTGCTAGGGTGGCTTACAGTTCTCACAGTTCTGGGAGTTAGCAGTTGGCCACCATGGTATTGACAGGTTTGGTTTCTGGTGAAGCCTTTGGCTTTTGCTGATGGTGACCCTCTCTCACTGCCTCTTCACAAGGTCATCATCCCTTTGTGCGTGCTGTCGCCCTGTGTCCTAACTCCTCTCCTTGTACAGTCATTAGATAATGTCCCACCCCATTTCAACTGAACTACTTCCTTGATGGCCCTACGCCAAACACAATCACATTCTGAGGTGATGCCAAATTAGGGCTGCTGTCCTAACCCAGCCTCTAACGAACTGGGGGAATAAACTTTAGTTTTGAACTTTATGTATCACTTACCATTATAATTTTTAGTGGCAAAGTTAATGCTGATGAAGTAAATTTTTGTGTGAATTGTTCATGGTTATTATGAACCATTATAACATTACTAAAGAAATACAACTATGATAGAATGTGGGAGATTGTAGATGAATTAGCACCAATTTTTTTCATCCCCACCAAAAAAGTAACTCAGACTCTGTGCCAATTTATAGTTGGGTTCATTTATGTAAAGAACAGTAACTTTGATAATATTAATATTTTATTGGTATTAATAGAAATATTTTAATATTTATATTAAATAATACAAATTATTTTAAAATAATACTAACATTTTATTAGTATTAATGAAATATAAATATCAAATGAAATACAGGGTGGACATAAAATTCTTGTGTGATTTAAATTAGTTTACTAATTTTTGTCTATTAAAGAGCTATTACGCGAAGAGGGATTAAAATTAAAGGGATAGAATTAAGATTAGTGGGCAAAAGATACAAAACAATTTGCTCACTTAGAATTGCTGGAGATGGAATGTGCAGACCTGAAGGTTGGTTAGTTCTCTGTGACTGAAGTTAGGAATTTGATATGCTGTCATATAGGAAATTCATACATTGTTCAGTGTGGCTCTGGAGGGTGACCGTTTGTTTTCCATTTGACCCTAGGATTCCCTAGGTATAATATGTTTGGGGTTTTTTGTCTTATAGTGGTTAAGAACTTACCTCAACTGTATATAACTAAAACAATTTAAAAATTAATATTTGAAGATTTAGATTATAAAAAATGTTATTACATGAAATATTCTGAGAACTATATATACACACACACACACACACACACACACACACACACACACACACATATATATATATATATGTATTTTTTTGAGAGGAGAGTCTCACTCAGTCGCCCTGGGGTTGAGGCCATGGCATCATAGCTCACAGCAACCTCAAACTCTTGGGCTGAAGTGATTCTATTGCTTCAGCCTCCTGACTAGCTGGGACTACAGGCACCCACCACAATGCCTAGTTTTTTTTTGTTTTTTTTTTTTTGAGACAGTCTCACTATGTCTCTCTCAGTGGAGTGCTGTGGCATCACAGCTCACAGCAACTCCAACTCTTGGGCTTAAGCGATTCTCTTGCCTCAGCCTCCTGAGTAGCTGAGACAACAGGTACCCACCACAACACCCAGATGTTTTTCTATTGCAGTTGTCATTGTTGCTTAGCTGGCCCAGGCTGGATTCGAACCCGCCAGCCTCTGTGTATGTGGCCGGCACTGTAACGACTGTGCTGTGGGTACCAAGCCTGAGAACTATATTGTTATTTCTTTTCCTTCTCCCTCTAGTGGGCAGAAAATAAACATGGAAGGGTTTATTACTATTGGATGTATCATAATATATGGTCTTAGCTCTTTTAAAGTTTAAAAAATTAGGCCAGGAGTGGTGGCTCATACCTGTAATCCTAGCACTCTGAGAGTCCAAGGTGGGTGGGTTGCTTGAGCTTATGAGTTTGAGACCAGACTGAGCAAAAGCAAGACCTCAGCTCTACTAAAAATAGAAAAACTGAGGCAAGAGAATCACTCGAGCCCAGGAGTTTGTGGTTGTTGTGAGCTATGATGCTACAGCACTCTACCCAGGGCAACAGCTTGAGACTGTCTCAAAAAAAAAAAAAAATTAACATTTCAGAATCATTAAATAAAGTGCTTTCTTCCTTTTAGGCATAATCATGGATCCTTGAATGTTGAAGATGTTCTTACCAGTTTTGACAACACAGGAAATGTTTGTAAGTTATATGCTCATTCTATAGAAATATACAGTATTTATTATCTTAAAAAGTGAATTTATAGTTGTTTTTCCCTCATTAATGTTTACCATACTTAGTGTGTGTATTTATATTATATATCTTGCAGTGTATAAAATAGAAACTCTTGCTGTCTTTTGATGTAAAAATAAGCCCTCATATAAGACACACCTACCAAATTTGATGCAGCAATTTTTATACTTTGCAGGGTGTGTGTGTGAGGGAGAGGGACAGACTCTCTGTATATGACCTATATATAATCTAGGTCAGAAGGAACGCTGGACTCTCCAGTACTGTCCCTTTGTTTCTTGTTTCCATTTTGACCGTGGTTAACTCAACAGATGGGCTGTTTCTTCCTTCTTTGCTGTGTTTTGTGTGCTGTCTTTGCCACTCTGCTTCTCCACTCTTTCACTATAGAATAAATCTAGAACATGTTTTCTGTGATGCCAATATACTTTTATACTGGAGTGTTTTTGTTTAATGCAGTATTACAATATTATGGAATATATTGACTTTTTTATCTGAGCCTCTGTTTAAGGGGTGATAGTTATATCCACTGGGAAAATCATTTAAATCTTACAATTCATTTTTATATGGTGGAAAAAATTAACCAAGGGTATCTTTATGTTGGCGAGTTAAACAATATACCATGATTACCATGATAGGAGCTGTAAATTTTTTATATTTTTTGGTATAGGATATTTCTCTTAAGATAGTCAATTGTCAGTGAGTATGACCATTTTAAATGTAAAAGTAGTACTCTAATACTCTTTTTCAAAGAAAATTTTGGAACTGTATCATCTGAATTTAAATAACATATTTTGTGAAAAATGAAGCCTATCAAATGCATAGATTTGCATAGAATTATGTCTATAATATGCAATATAATACTTTTATTATAATATTAATTTATAATATTTTTATTATGACATGCTTTTGATTTTATAGAAAAATGTTTATGTATTTTGACACCATGGTATCTATGAATGTCCTAAAATTACCTAAAATATTTAAAATGATATTGTTTTCTTTTTCATGAATAGTGACAGGTGTGCCTTTTAGTTTCTACATGTTGGCACTTACTGAATTCTTTACCACTTAGGCATATCTCATATTTTTATTGGAGTGGGGCAATAGCCCACCCTTGTTTAGGCAAGGCCTGGACAAGGAGTGCTGATGATGGTTGAGGAGACATTTTCTTTCAGTTCTAGGGTAATGTTAAATATCAATGTTTAAGTATATATAATTTCAGAATGTGATCCTGGAACGTTAAATGCAGAATTTTTGACCCAGTAATGTAAAAGTCAAATATGGTTCACAGTTGACCCAGAATGAAATAAGGCCACTAGTTGGCAGCATTATGTAAAATAAAAACAATTGCCTAAAGGTAGATTATTGTTGTAGAAATGAATAATTATCCTTCTCTAACATTTTTTTTTTCCTATCAACTTTTTTCTGTACCTCCCTGCCCCACATTGTTGCATTGACAATTGGAAAAATTATATATTCAGGGCATTTTTTTCACTGCTATCTATTGATTGGTAGAAAGGTTTTAGGATTTGGAATGAGACTCATCTACATTTGGAACCTGGCTCTGAAATTCATTTGAGCAATTATATCATCTCTGTGAGTCTCAGTTTTTTCTTTCTCTTAGGACTGCATGTAATGTATAGAAAGTACAAAGTACACCACATTCTTCAGAGTTGACGCTCAGTAAATGGAAGCTATTTGTTAATCATTACTGGTAATGACTACTTCTAAAAAGCCCTTCAGTTTTTTTTTTTCTAATAAAAGACTATCACCTTGTTAAGGATTGTTCTGGTATCTTAAACTATTTTGATTGAACTAGCAAGGCAAGAAAATTGGAGAAAATTACCAAAATAGTAATTTTTAAAAATATCTTGTGATAAATATGGTCTTAAAGACACAAATACATTGCCATGTGATACAGTGATGTCAAAGAAAAAGACTTATTAAGATTTGTTGTTTGGTGTATACCTTTTATATTCACTCTTTTAATTTTAAAAGAAAAATCTACATTGTTTCGCTTAAAGATAAATTGGTAAAGTCCAATTCCAGTAAAGTAAATATTGATTATAACTTTTATATGGTCTTGGGTATAAAACGTTCGTGGATTGGAAAAGTAATTTTTCATTTGATGCCTCACAATTTTGATTTTATTTTGCTAAGAGGGATATTAAGTTGAGTTTGTGACTAGAAATCCCAGCAGAGGGCGCCACAATCATAATTCTGCTTCAGTCCGAAATTAAAATAAATAACTTGAAAAATAACCATAAGCTTTCACTACAAAAACATATAAAGATGTGTTCAAACATTTCTATTTGATTTATTTCTAATATGTTTGGTATACTTAATAATTCATTAGTACAAAAAAAGATTTTTTTCTGATTTTTGGGTTCAATTTATTTATTTTTTTGTTTTCATTTTAAATATCAGTTTTTGTACTTCTGGCTTTAATTAAAGGAATACTTTTGTTTTAGTTAGCCTTAATAGAAAGTAAAAGTTCTGTATAAAAGCATCTGTTTGTAAATCACCACCATGGTCGTACACTGAAGGATATTTAGAATGAGCAAGAAAGTTTCTAATAGTATGAGAGAACCAATAGATGGAATTATGCATTTATTTTAGGAATTTATCTCCAAGTTAATATTACTGCCTGATAATAGAAAAAAGAACTTAATTAAAATATTTTATAGTTGCAGAACCCTAATTTATGTAGATATATTAAAAATGATATGTTCATGGGTAATCTCAATTTTAAGTTAATTTAAGCTCGGCACCTGTGGCTCAAGTGGCTAAGGTGCCAGCCACATACACCTAAGGTGGGAAGTTCAAATCCAGCCCGGACCCACCAAACAACAATGATGGCTGCAACCAAAAAATAGCTTGGCGCTGCGGCGGGTGCCTGTGGTCCCAGCTACTTGGAAGGCGGAGGCAGGGGACTCGCTTGAACCCAGGAGTTGGAGGTTACTGTGAGCTGTGATGCCACAGCACTCTACCCAGGGGGACAGCTTGAGGCTTTGTCTGAAAAAAAAAAAAAAAAAGTTAATTTAATAAGAAATGGAGGAATGATTGTATTCATTGTAAATTTTCTAAGATAAAAGGTTCGGTTTTTCTGAATTTAGGCTGTAGCCAAAAAGGTACGGGAAAATCTATTTAGTTTTGAAAATTAAATGAAACATCTAGGTAGTTTATTTCCTGATATGTGTTCAAAAATTTTTGTATTTAGTTTCTGCTTAGAAATGTTGTGTTTTTAAATGTATGACTGGCGAAGCTTTGTTTATTTTTGAAATACCCTTTCACTGCTTGAATTTCTTTGAATGTTGTAGGAAGAAATTAAAATGATTATTTTATACCGAATTCATCATTTCTGCATAATGATTTGTAGTATAGTAAATGACCCCAACCTTCTTGTGCTGTTTTTGCCATTGTGGAAAACAAACTAATTTGAAAGTTGAGTTCCCTTTTTGCCTACCTTTAACTAGGGATAGGAATGCATATTGCATTTTTTGGCCTCTGCTACTTCAGCTATCAAAGCTGCTTGGTTGAGAGGATGTGCCTGCTGTTGACTCGTCATCCCTGGAAAGACATGCTGGCAAGCTATGGAAAGCTAGGGAAAGTGTAGGATGGCAGCCTTCACCTCAAGTGAGGTACTGGCTGCTTCTGTATTTCGCTTCACATGTCACTCAGATACTTTGGGTACTAAGGGGTCCTGTCTTTGTAAGCATCTCAGCAGATAACTTGTTTCTGTTTTTTTCTGTGGTCAGAGTCTCCTTTCTAGTTATTCAGTGCCCTGACCTCTAGTCAAAGAAGCCCTATGGTCTCTTCCAAAGCCATTTTCTCTTTCTCCAAAGGCATCTCTTTCCTCTACTGAAACGAATCTTTTAAAAAATGTGTTCTCCTTAGGATATCATAGTATCTAAATAATACAACTATTAAGTATTTATAAAATCTGAGTTACAACTTGGGGGATATAATAGCTTCATTTGTGCTTTCAATTTTTTTTTTATTATTTTCATTTTGGAGATAGTATGAACAGATGAGTAAATACTTCTCTTTCAATTTATTATATACAATATGTATAATACGATGTGTATAAACCTTTAAAGACTAGGAAGTCAGTAGTTACTACACATCACTGCAATGACCTAGCATGAGACAGGATTCCTGGCAAATGTTGCAGCTTAAATTTAGGGAACATATTGGTAAAACCACTTCTGCCATTCTTAAGTTTTTTTTACTCTAAGTGGGCTACATGATAGGGCCTTGTGGCAGTTAGTATTTCATTGTCTCCTGGAGAAATTTGTAGATTCTATGCTATATAAACTCTTATATGTAACAAGAGTTACAAGAAACTCTAGACTTTTCATGCACACAGCTACGGTCTGTGCTTTCTAGTAGTCTGATGTGGGACCTGTTTCTGATGAATCCAAGACTGATAGAAGACTCTTATTGAAATAAAAAATATTTTCATTTTCTACCTGTATTTTGGAAACCAAAGGTAATAAGTTTCTTAGGAAAATAGTCTAGATTTTCAGTTTTGCTGTTTCATTGTTATTGTGTTACATAATTAGGGTCTGTAGCTTCAAGAATGCAGCTTGGATTCAAAAATGTTTTCTTCATTCCAATAAAGCTATATATAAATATATATAGATATAGTTATATAATACATATATTTATGTATGTGCATATACATTATATATATCTCTTTTGTACATATATGCATATCTATATTTATCTCTCATATATACACATATACTTAGTAGAGTAGTTAGAATAAAAAATGAGAAAATTTGGGCTTTTAGGTACCATTGCTCTGTTTTTGAATTAGTGTGGTCATAGAAAGAAAATGGGATTTGAAGTTCAGGTTTTAGCTCTACCAGTTATTAGCTGTGTGATTATAGGCAAGTCTTTGAACAAATATTAACTCCTGATGTAAAATTGAATAGAAAATGATAACTACCTTGTAGTGTGGTAAATATATTAGATGATGTGAAACACTATTAAGGTATAAATGATATTTGTATTTTTTATTGTAGCATTAATATCATCTGCCTCATTCTTGAATTATTTTCAATATCTTTGATATTGGAAAATAACACAAGATAGGAAATATTTTTGGTGCATGCCATTCTATTTTATTTTTTTTGTTTTTTGTAGAGACAGAGTCTTACTTTGTCGCCCTCAGTAGAGTGTTCTGGCATCACAGTTCACAGCAACCTCTAACTCCTGGGCTTAAGTGATTCTCTTGTCTCAACCTCCTGCGAGCTGGGACTACGGCCCCCTGGCTATTTTTTTGTTGCAGTTTGGCCAGGGCTGGGTTTGAACCTACCATCCTTGGTATATGGGGCTGGCGCCCTACTCACTGAGCCACAGGCACTGCCCCGTTCTATTTTTTTACATTATTCTGTTATATGAAAACACAATATAAAGCTATACAATTAAAATAGTGTGGCATTTGTATAGAAATATGCATATAAATCAATGTTTTAAAATGGGGGTTACAAAGACCTAAATCTATGTAATTTTTATCACATGATGAAGATAGAATTTCTGTAAGAGAGGATTCTTCAATAAGTAGTATTAGGATAACTGACTAGGAATTTGGAAAACTAATAAACCTGACTGCTTCCTTTAGGCTATGTTACCAAAATAAATTTTAAGATAGAGTGAATATTTAATTGAAAATCATAACACTCCTAGGTATTTCAGATGAATAATTTTATTATATTGAAATAAGGAAGGTCTTTCTAAGTCTGACCCACATCTTATGAATTCAAAGATTTATGGATTGACAAAATTAAGATTCAAAGACACTTTATTCAAAAAAGTTAAAATACAAGTGACAAACTGATAAATATTGTTTTTGACACATACTCAGACAAAGATATATTTTCTTTATTGTATAAAGAGCTCCCACAAATTCATAACACAAAGGCAAGCTGCAGATTTGTAAGAAAAGGAAAAACGTAGCCAAAAATTAGGAAGAGGCTATTTCACAGGAGAAATGGCCGTGTTCTATAAATACATCAAATGATCATTTTGCTAGTGATTGAGGAAATGCAATTAAAGCAGAGAGATATAATTTTTGCTCATCAGATGGGCCAACATGAGAGAAGGTAAACAATGACCAGTGATTTGGCAGGAAATGGGCATTCTCATACACTGCTGGTGGGAAGGAAAATGGATTCTACTTTTCCAGAGGCAGTCTGACAGAATCTTTATAATTTTAAGTATCTAAATCTTTTGACTCATAATTCCCTTTCTATTAATGAAAAAATGAAACCAATATGCAAAGCTATATGCAAAGAGATTCATTGCAGCACAATGACTGATTGGAAAATGTAAATATTTGATTTTAGATGACTGGTTAATTGTGGATAATCCATAGTATAGTGAAATATTATATAGCTGCTCACGATCAATAAAACATAATAGTTAAAAATAGTAAAGACAGAACATATGGTCTTATTTCTATAAAATGTATTAAGTACCTGTGTAGGTGTGTATATGTGTAGAACTGTGTCAGTACTGTGTTTTGTTGGGATTTTGGGGTTACAGGTAATTTATCCTTTCTTCATGATTTTTTAGTATTACTTTGAGTTTTTATGACACATATTGTCTAAGAACTGGAAAAAGGAATGTTGTTTTGGTTTTGAAAAAAATGCCCTTTAACTTCTAAATTAACTTCTAAATTAATTTTTTTGACTGAAAGCTGTGATAAAATTTCAAATGTTTTCACTGAGGAAAAAAAAGCAATTCATTTTACCAGTGAACAAATATAAAATATTTTGTTTTTACATAGTATTATACTTTTTTCCAAGGAGCTCACAGTATGTTAGATGTTAATGTAGTAGTCTCCCAGTATATACGTGAGATAAGAAATCAGAGATTGAGTCGTTTTAGCCCTATACTACTTATGAGGTTCAAGTTAATCAGTGACGGAATGTTGAGCTTTGGACATAGATAATTTATAAGTTGTGTAAGAAAATAAATTTATAAGGTCATCAGTGGATAATGTGGTTAGCATGCATGGGTAATGGCCAGTAGCTCTCAGATTATAAGGGACCTGAGATCCAGTGGGGACTGTGGTATACAGCACTGGCACTGGCTTTGGCTGCTAGCCCCTCTTTAGGACCACAGTGTACATGCTGTCTTTCATTCCTAGTCTGTGAGTATGTTAGACAGGGTTTCTAGAGGGTAGGTTAGGCTGCTGGATGGTAGTTACCCTAGGCAGGGGTTTCCAACTGTCTGGCTTCCTAACCCCATAATTGTCAGGGTATCTTTTCTTTTGGCACAATATAGTAAGCATGTCTTTAAGCCACATACAGAGTTCAGCATATTTGTTACTATTATTTACCAGGGAAGGAATACATAAAAGATATCACTTTTTAATGTATTTTAAAAAATTTATTTAAAATAAGGAATCACAGATTTGGAATGGTTCTCTTTGATAATAGAAGGTACTGCTATAGTAAGAAAAGACTGAAATAAACCCTAGAATCCTTTCTGGATTCATATACTTTAATCAGTACAATAATACTGGAAGATAGCTCATGTCTTTGTCATAACTCTGTTAGTTTCTCTCTCCTTTAAATATCTGAAGGGAATGTTCTTAATTTAGGTGCCTCTAAGATTTTGCAGAAGATATGCAAAGAAAATATTTTTTCCTCCCCTGAGCAAATACAGAGTAGAACTAACTCCTTTATTGTCTTTTAAATAGCTGCCATTACCTTTGCATCCTTTGTGGTATTTGTGAAGAACTTTGTAAATATTATCCTTTTTACACTCTTAACTTTACCACGGGTAAGGAAACTAATACCCAGAACAAAGTAATTTGCTTAAAGATTTAGTAAGTCAATACACAGGAATTTGCAACTATATCACTGTATTTCTTGAGGTTTACATTTTTCCATAATGGCAAGAAATAAATTTTAAAAGTTCATGATGGGAATCAAAACTAAAAGTGGTAAGTTGGAGGGCTAGAAAATAACTTTGGCAAATGGAAAAGAATTCTGTGCAGCGATTGTGACTCATAGGAGACTGATTAAAGGTCACCAGAAAATGGGCTCTCCAGGGCTTCTGAAAGGTAGTTGACAATGTAATGGAGTGGGGATTTGGGGAGCAAGGATAGGGGAGAAAGAAGGCATTTTTGTTAATAGTCTTAAGCTGAATATGCATTTTGTTTTATTTCAAAAATTTTTTTGGATAAGCGTAGCTTTTTACAATAATGAGGCAGTAACAGTGATTTGTGTGTTCTTACATAGTCCTTTCTCTAAGATGCTTCTCAACCTTATGGCCATTACTGACATAAACTAAGTCACACAAAGAACTATTTTAAAAAAGGATGTTAGCAAAGTTGTTTGGATTGTAGAAAATTGTTGTAGGTATTTGGATGTTTGTGTGGCGTGCATACTTTGCACTGCTCCTATGAACAATGGATGTGAAGAGAATATTTGATGACTGAATAAATTTAGGGTTTGCAGACATGTACCTAGTCTTTTTTGTATTTTCCCCTGTCAGCCTTTACTCTTCAGTCTCAGCCCTGAATACTTGTGTTATATCTTGGGAGGTGGGGACAGTTGGTGGGAAGGAATGAGGAAAAGTTTCACACCGTCCTGTGTGTGCCTCTGAAAATGCGCATGTATTATGTATATGGAGGCACTTCATGGTGTGCTCATTCCAGGAGGCTGGATCAGGTGGAGTCTTGGCTGCAGATGGCATATTCATGGTTGTCTGAAGGCTTTGCCCTTCCAGGTTGTTGGAGATCAGACTTCTGTGTCATTGTCATTTCTAAGGAGTCCCTGGCAGTTGGCATCACTTAATTTCTGACTGAAAGCTGAGGTAGAGCCCAGACCTCCCATTAAAATAATATTGTTTTTAATTGTGTGATAATCAAAGATAAATAGTATTTTGATTAATCCTGGAGTTTGATTTATTTTAATATTTGGCAACTTAATAGGAATTTAGTAAGAGTTAGTTGGACTGCTATTATATTCAACTAAAGAATGGCATATACTTAGTGAAAACCTTCGTGCTTATCCTGATTCCCTTAAAAGAGAAATTACATCGGGCAGCGCCTGTGGCTCAAGGAGTAGGGCGCTGGCCCCATATACCAGACGTGGTATGTTCAAACCCAGCCCCAGCCAAAAACTGCAAAAAAAAAAAGGAGAGAAATTATAATAACAAGAAATGTGTGTTGTGGTAGAAAGAGAGTTGATTGGTTTTTTTGTTTGTTTGTTTGTTTGTTTGTTTTTGCAGTTTTTGGCCAGGGCTGGGTTTGAACTTGCCACCTCCAGCATATGGGGCCGGTGCTCTACTCCTTTGAGCCACCGCCCTGGGAGGGTTGATTCTTATTGGCCTTGTTGATCTTTCTTAAGTCTTACAGCAGCAGTTCTCAACCTATGGGTCACGACAGGTTGCGAACTGTATTAAAGGGCCGTGGCATTAGGAAGGTTGAGAACCACTGTCTTACAGGTTTGTAGTTTATATCCTGCAGTTTAGCACTCAATTATGTATCATATTGTATTAACTATTTGTTAATCTTTCCTTCCCAAAGTAAAATTTAAAACCCTGATTGCAAGGATCATGTCTTATACTTCGGTAACATTTATAAAACCATGGTTCCTGTGGTTCAGTCTCAGGGGGTGTTGGTCTTAAAGTCCATGCAACAAAATATATTTCCAAATGACTTGAGGGTTTTAACTCTATTGATTGAATGATATGAAGTTAAGACCACAGTCTTTAGCCTTTTTTTCTTACCATTTTTCTTTTTTCCCTCTGCCATCCCCCATTGCTTCTGATTCTGCACCTCCTAAATATATAACTATCAAGCAAAAACATTCAGAAGACCAATCGGCTAAGGCGCCAGCCACGTACACCTAAGGTGGCGGGTTCGAATCCCCAGCCCGGGCTCGCCAAACAACAATGATGGCTGCGACCAAAAAAATGGCCGGGCGTTGTGGCGGGCGCCTGTGGTCCCAGCTACTTGGGAGGCGGAGACAGGAGACTCGCTTGAGCCCAGGAGTTGGAGGTTGCTATGAGCTGTGATGCCATGGCACTCTACCCAGGGGTATAGCTTGAGGCTCCGTCTCAAAAAAAAAAAAACAAAAACAAAAACATTAAGAA
>CAUYQV010171895.1:0-13959 GCA_963574575.1 Galagoides demidoff | reverse complement strand
GGCCGGGCGTTGTGGCGGGCGCCTGTGGTCCCAGCTACTTGGGAGGCGGAGGCAGGAGACTCGCTTGAGCCCAGGAGTTGGAGGTTGCTCTGAGCTGTGATGCCATGGCACTCTACCCAGGGGGATAGCTTGAGGCTCTGTCTAAAAAAAAAAAAAATTACATTTACATGGGGCAGCACTCATAGCTTAGTGGGTAGGGCACCAGCCACATACACCAGGACTGGCAGATTCAAACCTGGCCTGGGCCTGCTAAAAACAATGACAACTGCAACAACAACAACAAGAAATAGCCGTGCACTGTGGCAGGCACCTGTAGTCCCAGCTACTTGGAAGGCTGAGGCAAGAGAATCTCGTTAAGTCCAAGTCTGAGGTTGCTGTGAGCTATGACACTAGGGCACTCTACCCAGTGCAAGACCCTGAGACTCATCAAAAAAAAAAGGTTACATTTACATTACAATTGATCTTTGAACAATGAGTAAGTTAGGGACACAGACTCCCTGTAGTCCAAAATCCATGTATAACTTTTTTTTTTTTGAGATGGAGCCTCAAGCTATCCCCCTGGGTAGAGTGCCATGGCATCACAACTCATAGCAACCTCCAACTCCTGGGCTCAAGCGAGTCTCCTGCCTCTGCCTCCCAAGTAGCTGGGACCACAACGCCCGGCCATTTTTTTTTTTTTTTTTTTGGTTGCAGCCATCATTGTTTGGCGGGCCCAGGCTGGGGATTGGAATCCGCCACCTTAGGTGTACGTGGCTGGCGCCTTAGCCGATTGAGCCACAGGTGCCAAGCCCATGTATAACTCTTGACTTCCCAAAAACTTAACTGTTGATCAGAAGCCTTACTGGTAACAGCTAGTTAACACATATTTTGTATGTTATACATATTATATACTGCATTCTTATAATAAACTAGGGAAAATTTCAAATATCACAAAAAATGTATTTACTCTTTTAAGTGGGTCATCTAGAGGTCTTCATCCTTGTCATCTTCATGTGAAGAGGCTGAGGAGGAAGACGAGGTATTGGTCTTGCTGTTTCAGGGGTGGAGGAGATAAAGGGAAGGCAGGCACATTCAGTGTAACTTCTTTTTTTTTTTTGAGACAGTCTCAAGCTGTTGCCCTGGGTAAAGTGCCTTGGTGTCATAGCTCACAGCAACCTCCAACTCCTGGGCTCAAGCGATCCTCTTGCCTCAGTTTTTCTATTTTTTTTAGTAGAGACAGGGTCTTGCTTTTGCTCAGGCTGGTCTTAAACCCTTGCTTTTGCTCAGGCAATCCATCTGCCTCAGCCTCCCAGAGTGCTAAGATTATAGGCGTGAGCCACCATACCTGGCCTCAGTGTAACTTTCTTCTTTTTTTTTTTTTTTTTTTGCAGTCTTTGGCTGGGGCTGGGTTTGAACCTGCCACCTCTGGCATATGGGTCCAGTGCCCTATTCCTTTGAGTCACAGGTGCCACCCTCAGTGTAACTTTCATTGAAAAAAAATTTGCACATGGGCAGCGCCCATAGCTCAGTGGGTAGGGCGCCAGTCACATACACCGAAGCTAGCAGGTTCCAACCCAGCCAGGTCCAGTTAAAACAATGACAACTGCAACAAAAAAAATAGCTGGGTGTTGTGGTGGGTGCCTGTAGTCCCAGCTACTTGGGAGGCTGAGGCAAGAAAATCACTTAAGCCCAAGAGTTTGAGGTTGCTGTGAGCTGTGTCACCAGGCCACCAAATCTATGGTGACGGCTTGAGACTGTCTCAAAAAAAGAAAAAGTCTGGGCTCGGCACCTGTGGCTCAATTGGCTAAGGCGCCAGCCATGTACACCTAAGGTGGCAGGTTCGAATCCCCAGCCTGGGCTCGCCAAACAACAATGATGGCTGCAACCAAAAAATGGCTGGGCGTTGTGGCGGGCGCCTGTGGTCCCAGCTACTTGGGAGGCGGAGGCAGGATACTCGCTTGAGCCCAGGAGTTGGAGGTTGCTATGAGCTGTGATGCCATGGCACTCTACCTAGGGGGATAGCTTGAGGCTCTGTCTCAAAAAAAAAAAAAGAAAAAGTCTGCTTATAATGGACCCATGAAGTTCAAACCCATTTTGTTCAAGAGTCAACTGTATACTATATAAAGTGTCCAATAGTATTGTAAGTTAAAAAACCATATACATATCTATACAGACTCTAATTAAAAAATATTTTATTGCTAACAAAAATGCTGACAGACAGGAATTGAACATACACTGTTGGGAAAATGGCACTGGTAGACTTGCTCAATGCAGTTTCCACGAACCTTCAATTTGTAAAAGATACACAAGCACAATAAAGGAAAGTGCAATAAAATGAGGTTGCCTGTATTTTATTCATTTCTAGATCCACTCCGTAAGGTACTTAATATGAATAAAATCTCAGCAAGTTAAATAAATCATTACTGTATCACTGGTTCCAAACATAAGAGGTTGAAGATTAAATTTCATTTTCAACTTCTACCAAGATTTAAAATTAAGAAAAAGGCTGTTTATCTAATATGCAGGGAATAAAATGCTGAGTTTTTTTTAAACTTAGAATGATGACTGGGACAAGGATGCCTACCCTAAACCAAAAAAAGCAACATTGAACATGAACAGGGATTAATGAACAAGCCCCCAGAAGGAACGTTCCTGGGCCCAACCTGAGGTGTTTTGAGAAACTCGACCTTGTCAGTGACTCCAGAACAAAAGCAAACTAAACAAAGCAGGTGAGCGGGAAAGAGGACATAAGAAACTCTGCATAAGATACTGTCCAATGTTTATCCTCAGTGTTAGGCTGAGAGGTTTCCCAAGGGAATTCCTGACTGGATGAAGACTAAGTTAAAGTTCCCTTCCAACTTTGACATTTCTGCTCAAAGGCTGGGCGCAGGGGCTCACCCCTGTAATCCTAGCACTCTGGGAGGCTGAGACAGGAGGATTGCCTGAGCTCAGGAGTTTGAGACCAGCCTGAGCAACAGCAAGACACCCATCTCTAGTGAAAATAGAAAAATTAGCCAGGCATGGTGGTGGGAGCCTGTAGTCCCAGCCACACAGGAGGCTGAAGCAGGAGGTGGCTTGAACCCAGAAGTTTGAGGTTGCTGTGAGAGCTATGACACCACAGCACTCTACCTGGGGTAATTTATACGCTGTTCTATGTACCGTAATGAAATCTCACCATCCTGCTCTGTCCCACTCTGGATGTGAATCTGTGAATCGTACCATACCTTTGCCTGTTTATTAATAGCCATC
The DNA here is from genome assembly GCA_963574575.1 of Galagoides demidoff. Taxonomy (NCBI): domain Eukaryota; kingdom Metazoa; phylum Chordata; class Mammalia; order Primates; family Galagidae; genus Galagoides; species Galagoides demidoff. The sequence continues at coordinate 10,731 of CAUYQV010171895.1, read as the reverse complement.
AAGATTATCAGATTAACTGTTAGTGCTCAAGGAATCCTTATTTTACTTAACTAATGACCCTGAAACACAAGAGTGCTGTGCCTAACAAACTATCATGTGTATTTAGGGAAAAACATAGCATATACAGGGCTTGATGCTATCTGTGGTTCATACATCCCCTGGAGGTCTTAGAGTATTTCCCCTGATGGTTAGGGAGAGTATCATATAAGATAACCAATTACAACCTATCCATAATGCTCCCATAAAGCAAAGAATCAAGGTAAACTAACACATACACGATTTCATAGGGCTATCGAGACCTATGTCTCCACCTGCACTTCAAGCATCCTGAGCCCAACTGAAGGCTTTCTGCTACTCCTGCTTCCATCATTCTCCTTCACCCCCACCTCACTCTTGAGAGCTTTCACTTGTAAACACATCCTGTTTTTAACAATCAAGTAGCAACCAAATAAAGTTCTTTTTATTTTATTATTATTATTTTCAGTTTTGGGCCGGGACTGGGTTTGAACCCACTACCTCCGGCATATGGGGCTAGTATCCTATTCCTTTGAGCCACAGGGATGCTCCCCCCCAAATAAAGTTCTTTTTTAGAGATGAGGTCTCCTTCGGGCTTAGACTGCTTTCAAACCTATGAGCTCAGGCTCCTTGCACTCTGGTCTCCCAGAGTGCTAGGATTATAGATGTGGGCCAACACGCCCAGCCTTTTGTTTGTTTTGCTTTTTAGCTGGGGGTTTGTTTGTTTTTGGTCAGGGCTAGGTTTGAACCCACCACCTCTGGTATATGGAGCCAGCAGCGCCATATTCTTTTGAGCCACAGGTGCTGCCCTGTTCTTTTTTTTTTATTTTTTTTGAGACAGAGCCTCAAGCTGTTGCCCTGGGGGGGAGAATGTTGTGGCATCACAGCTCACAGCAATCTCCAACTCCTGGGCTCAAGCCATTCTCCTGCCTCTGCCTCCCAAGTAGCTGGGACTACAGGTGCCGGTCTTACTTTTTTTTTTTTTTTTTTTTTTTGCCTTTTTTTTTGGCCAGGGCTAGGTTTGAACCCACCACCTCTGGCATATGGGACCGGCGCCCTACCCCTTTGAGCCACAGGTGCCACTCACCTGGCTATTTTTTGGTAGCAGCCGTCATCGTTGTTTGGCAAGCCCAGGCTGGATTCAAACCCGCCAGCTCAGGTGTATATGGCTGGCACCTTAGCTGCTTGAGCCACAGGCGCTGAGCACTTTTTTTTTTTTTTTTGAGACAGAGCCTCAAGCTATCCCTCTGGGTAGAGTGCCCTGGCATCACAGCTCACAGCAACCTCCAACTCCTGGGCTCAAACGAGTCTCCTGCCTCAGCCTCCCAAGGAGCTGGGACCACAGGTGCCTGCCACAACGCCTGGCTATTTTTTGGTTGCAGCCGTCATTGTTTGGTGGGCCCAGGCTGGATTCGAACCCGCCCTCTCAGGTGTATGTGGCTGGTGCCTTAGCCACCTGAGCCACAGGCACTGAGACACCTGTTTTGTTTTTTAGAGTCTTAGTACTTTGCCCTTGGCACAGTGCCATGGCATTATAACTCAAGCAACCTCAAAATTGGGCTCAAGTGATTTTCTTGCTTTAGCCTCCAAGTACCTAGGACTATAGCGCCCACCACAAAGCCTGGATATATTTTTAGAGACGGGGTCTTGCTCTTGCTCAGGCTGGTTTCAAACCTGAGCTCAGGCAATCCTTGGCCTCTGAGTGCTAGGATTATAGGCGTGAGCCACCACACCTGGTCTTCAAGAAATCATTTTGCCTCATCCTCCAAAGTAGCTAAGCCTACTGGCATGCACCACCAACACCTAGTCTTTCTATAAAACTCCCTTTCTAATATATTCTACCCCCCTAGCATGCCTATCTTTTTACCAAGTTTCAGATCCTCCAACGTCTAACCTTCATTCTTTCTGCCCTTGTTTCAACCAATGCTTTCTGGCTCTGGTCCAAGCCGAAACACCCCTGTCTAGTAGCAAGCACCAGCCGCCCCTCACAATCCTTTAAGGGTGAAATTATCTTCATTTTAAAGATAAGGAAACCAAGGTCTGGTCTCAATAAGACATCCAAACTGCTTCCTTGAAAAAATACCTCCTCAGCTCGGTGCCTATGGCTCAAGCGGCTAAGGCGCCAGCCACATACACTTGGGCTGATGGGTTTGGATCTAGCCTAGGCCTGTCAAACAATGATGGCTGCAACCAAAAATAGCCAAGCATTGTGGCAGGTGCATGTTGTACCAGCTACTTGGAAGGCGGAGGCAGGAGAAGCACTTGAGCCCAGGAGTTGGAGGTTGCTGTGAACTGTGATGTCACAGCACTCTACCCAGGGCAACAGCTTGAGGCTGTCTCAAAAAGAAAGAAAGCAAGCTCCTCTAAATCCTGTTATTTCCACATGCCATGCTTCAATCTTCTTGTCTCATCCATAACCACTAATTTAGCTCTTGGTTCCCTAACAAACCTCTCCCCTCTTCTCCCACTAACAACTTCACCTTCACGCCTCTCACATCCAGGTCTCTCAGCTGCCCACCAGTCAAGTCATTATTTCCAATGCCAGAAGCAGAGGTAGACATAATTCACAAAGCACTTATTCTTGTGGGACCACACTGCCGTACAGTCCCATTTTGAGAACAGAACTACCTCACACGTTTAGCTATGCAGTAGGCCAATACTTCAATTATCAACCATACAACTAGAGAACATTAAGTTTGGAAACCACCTTCAAAGGACAGCACAAAACTTCCCCCTCATCCTGGGGTTTAGAGAAACTGGTTACAATTTTTATACCTAGAGAAAGAGGAATAGATGATAAGATAAATACTAATACAAGACTGAGAACTACAACCTTACTCTAGGTTCTAAAGAGAAAACTATAAGCAGGTTAAGTTAGTTTAAATTTTTATTTTTTTTATTTATTTTTTAATATTTTTATGTAATAAAAAGTAAAAGTCCTTGTCCAACCATCCTTGTGGGGCATCTGTCGCTCATACAGGTCACTCAAGTTAATGGGAAAGAAAGAACGGGGAGCCCAAGTCAGAAGTTATAAATAATAGAAAATAAAAGATCTTCCATCTCCAGCGGGGGAACAGATGAGGATGGGAGGGCAAGATGGGTGGGAACAGGCAGGGCAGAGCAGGAACCCCCCACCCCCGCTGGACCCTGGCCCTGCCGCTTTGAGGCCCTTCCCATTCAAGGTGCTTGGCAGGAATTCCCCAGCTCCCCTGGGGGAAAGGGGTGTTTGGAGGGCTGGGACTGGTCCGAGCTGCTGGGGGAAGAGACATAGATCACTCTTCCCTCCACTCATGGAGGTCTCAGGTCGCGGCCAGGACAATCTTCAGTTCCCCGGGGGGTGGAAGGGGAGCTGCTGGGAGGGATGAGATTGAACTGGTTGGAGGGGAAAGAGAAGAGAGCAGGAGCATTAGAACCCAAGCAGCTGTCCCTTCATCCAATGCCGTCCAGTGGGGGAGTGGGGGTGTGTCTGGGTAGGAGCGGCCTCCTCAAGGTGTCTCATGGGGCTGTCAGAAGCACAGGTCAAACGCTGTTTCCCAGTAAGCCAGAGCCCTTACTTGTGTGCCCAGCTCAGCCCCCCACACCCCAGTCTGGCCCTGTCTGCTGCGCTGACCTTACCTCGGCTAAGTCAGGAGACAGTCGGGGTCACTGAGAGCTGGGGAGGCAGTGGGGAGGGGGGCTGCTGGATCACAACTGAGCGAGGACGGAGGGAAGCAAAGGACAGAGCCAGGAGCAAGCCCCTGGCGGCGGCGACTGTGGCTTCTGCCCACCCTACATACTTCACAGACAGGTGCAGGTCGGCGGGCGCCCTGTGGGACAGCCCTGCCTCCAAGACCCCTCACTCCCCACCCAGAACCCGTGCATCCTGCCCCACCTGCAGCCCCTCAGCTCTTCCATGCCAAATTCCCCCAGCTAACGAGAACTCACGAATCCTGTCATCGGCTCCTCCTGGAAATCCAGGCGCCTGGCCAGGCTGCTCACCTTGGGGGTGTCCGATGTAGGGGTAGGGTGAGGGTGTGGAAGCTGAGAGTGCAGGCACCCCACTCTGGGGCACTGCGCCTTGGGGGGGCCCCCCATGGCTCTGGGGTGGGTGCAGCAGCATCACCTGGGGCGGGTGGGGAGCCCCAGGGTGAGGGGGCGGGGCTGCTGTGATTCCAGTTTGGACATGGGCCTGTAGAGAACAAAAAAGAGCTGGGAGTACCAAAGAAGGCGGAGACCAGCTCTGAGAACCCTGAGTTTAGGAGCACCTACAAAGAAACCAGGGCCTTGGGAATGGGACAGCTCCAAGGATATGTCCTCTGTCCAGACCCAGAGGAAGCAGGTCCCTTGGGCTCTTACCTGGGTAACATGGGCCATGTTGGTGAAGCCGTGGGGCAGCTGCTGGTGGGCATGGATGGCATACACAGCGGCTGGTTGGGGGAAGCTGCTCTGAGGGGACTGGGCAGAAGGTCCCGGTGGCAGAGAGGGTGGTGTGCCTGTCAGGGCCCCTGGGTGGTACAGATTCTGCTGTGGCTGTCCACTGCCCAGGTGTGGGGCCTGCCCCGCCTGATGCTGTCAAGGGAAGGGATGGATGAGTATCTCCCACTCCTCTGGTATCCAGGCCAACCACTTACGGACTCCTAACCATCCTCCCTGCTGGGAAAAGACCCCAGCTCACTCTCCTAGTCACCACCCATTCTGCACCAACCACTCTGACCCCTATAGCAGGCACCTGGACGGGACTGGGGGCCGCATGCTGGGACTGCGGCTGGCTCCCAGTAGGCGTGGTAGCCGGCTGCGGCTGGTGGGCATGGAGCTGTGTGGCATGGTGTGGGTAGGACTGGTGAACAGTGGCTACAGCAGGAAAAAGGGAGAGAACCAGCGCTGAGCACATCAAAAGGGGGCCAAAGAGCACAGCAGGAGCAGAAAGGGATGGCATAGCAGAACTCACCATAAAGGGCTTGGGGGGTAGGCTGCTCCGCAGACGGGTACTGAGGGGTAGAGGATGACACAATGGCCTGGGGATGGCTACCCGATGTCAGCATGCGTGGGTTGCTTTGAAGCATGGGGGCAAACACCGGCTGGTGGGACAGAGAGTAGTAGTCAGCAGGCTGGGTGCAGTGGCTCACACCCAATCCCAGCACTCTGGGAAGCCAAAGCAGGAAGATCACTTGAGCTCAGGAGTCTGAGACCAGCCTGAGGAAGACTCAGACCTCTACTTATTTAAATAAAAAAAAAAAAAAAAGATAGCCAGTTGTGGTGAGAGCCTGTAGTCTCAGCTACTCAGGAGACTGAGCCAAGAGGATTACTTGAGCCCAAGAGTTTGTGGGTGCTATGAGCTATGACACTATGGTACTCTACCCAGGGCAACAGAGTGAGACTCTGATCTCCACCAAAGGTGATCAGCGCAGCAGACTGGGGAGCCACTCCCTCCTGCCCAGTCACCACCAGTACGTGGCCCTCATCACAATCACCTTCTTTATTTAACCATCAGAATAATCCTGACAAGCAGATACTACACCTCAGAGGAAAAATCTGAAATGTAGATAAATGTTCTATGTCTTGTCACAGGTCCTGCTAGAGCCAGGATTCAAACCCCAGTATGACACCACCAATCTCACAGCTGACCAACCCGAACCACCACCTGCTGCCCTCACCCAGAACCGAGTCTTGGAGATAAAGAAGGGGAGATCCTTAGCAGAGGCTCTGGATCCCTAATTCCCCTCTTTGGGTCACAAGTCACCTGTGAGGGGTAGTGGGCCATAGGCTGCATCATAGCTGGCTGGCCTGGGAACTGCTGCGGGTTGTAGGGGATGTAGGAAGAATAAGGTGTAGCAGCCACCAGAGGTGGACCAGCAGCGGCGGCAGCCTGCATCATCGGAGGGGCTGATGCTGGCTGGTGTTGGTCCGAGCGCTGAGGGGGCAAGGAGCCTGGGGGCAGGGGGAATATAGTGCAGAGCTCAAGATCCACCTGCCAGGAGGCACTGGACAGCTCCACAAACTGCTCCTCCCAACCCTGCTCACCTTTTGCTCCCCGGTATTTGCCCTGCTGCCCAGGCACTGAATTGGAAACAGGATATGGATACATCTGAGGTGCCTGAGGACAAGGACAGATGAGGCTCAATGACCTATTCCCTCAGCCAGCCCAGCCAAATCCTCAGGCTGCCCAGGCTCCTCTCTCACCTGCACAGCTGGTCCCATGTGGATCTGAGGTATGTAGGAGATGTACTGGGGGCTGTATAGCCCACTCTGGCCTGCTGTCAGCACCGGGATGGAGGGAGTTGAGTGAGTCCGAGGCCCTGGAGAAGTTGGGGTACTGGTGGACTTGTTCTGTAAGAGACAAAGGAAAATAACAGTTTATTTCTGTAGCCTCCCCTCCTATTCCTGGCCACACCTATTAACGTGTAGCATTCATGGAATGCTGTGTGCCAAACACATTCTGTACTTTATTTTTTTGAGATAGTGTCTCATTTTGTCGTCCTTGGTAGTACCGTGGCATCACAAGTCACAGCAACCTTAAATTCTTGGGCTTAAGCGATTCTCTTGCCTAAGCCTCCCAAGTAGCTGAGACTATAAGCACCTGCCACAACACCTCGGTATTTTGTTGTTGTTGTAGCTGATGTTGTTTAGCAGGCCTAGGCTGGGTTTGAACCCACCAGCCGCAGCGTATGTGGCTGGAGGCCTAACCACTGAGCTGCAGGCACCGAGCCTCTGCACTGCTGCAACCAAAAAACAGCCGGGCATTGTGGCGTGTGTCTGTAGTCCCAGCTACTTGGGAGGCAGAGGCAGGAGAATGGCTTGAGCCCAGGAGTTCGAGGTTGCTGGGAGCTGTGATGCCACGGTACTCTACCCAGGGTGATAGTTTGAGACTCTGTCTTAAAAAAAACAGATGTTACATTCTTACACCATACCTGAGGAAACAAAGAATTGGCTAAAGTACAGGGTTTAAGTCAAGTGGCCCAAATGAGACCTATGTTCATAACTACCTACTCAAGTACTCCTAAGCCAATTGCTAAGAACCAAAGAGAAACCTACAAATACCTGTCAAGACTCATCAGGATCCCTTGTCACCCACCCAAGGTTTAAGTCATGTTCCTCACACCAGCCCCAAAGCTGCTATCCCTAAATGTTTGCTGTCTCCTCACCATGGCGCAACCCAGTGTCTTTTTTTTTTTTGAGAGAGAGAGCCTCAAGCTGTCCCCCTGGGTCGAGTTCCATGGCAGCACAGCTCACAGCAATCTCCAACTCCTGGGTTCAAGCGAGTCTCCTGCCTCTGCCTCCCAAGTAGCTTGGGACCACAGGCACCCGCCACAACGCCTGGCTATTTTTTTTTTGGTTGCAGCCATCACTGCCGTTCAGCGGGCCCGGGCTGGATTCGAACTCACCACCCTAAGTGTATGTGGCCGGTGCCCTAGCCACTTGAGCCACAGCCCAGTGTCATAACAGTAAAGTGCTCCCTTCCATTATCTATTTAGCCACTCCCAATTCTCACAGAAATCACAGCCCACATTCTCTTGTCCCATCTCACCACAGAGAGCAGAGGCTTTGTAGGATTGAACTCCTTGGCATTGGGATTCAATGTTGATTTCTTCACTTGTCTATGAGAGAAAAGTAAAATCAATCTTCATGGCTTCCCCCCCTCACCCCAACACAGACACAACACAGCTCTTCAATCCACTTACTCGGCAACAGGTCCCTCATCTTTGTCATCTCCCTTCATAAGGCCCACTGGGGGGCTGCCAGTTTGGCTTGGGCAAGGTGGTGGGGGCTGCTCTGGTCCCTCAGTGCCTCCTGCTGGTGTCAGGGGTGGTTTATCCTCCTTATCCGATACGGATTCTGTCTTGGAGGATACAGGAGACCCCATGGGCTCTGAGGTCAACAGACAATCAACTTCCTTCTCCTTCCCTTTGGCCTCTTCCTTTAAGATCCGGGGAGGAAAAGGATCCAAGGTGGTCTCAGGGGAGCTACTGGGCTGAAGCTGTAAGAAGAGAAATATACACACAGTACAGTAATTTCTGTTCTAGATTCCAAGCCATGCTTCCTTCTTCCAACCCTGCTTGATCTCATCCCTTCTATCCCACCTATACACTTCTATAAGCCAACCACACACTCCTTCACCCTGCCAATATCCTAGCTTGTTTCACACGTCTCTCACCTTAAACTGGGCCCCAAACTTTCTCAGTTCTTCTAGTTGAAATCGTTTCTGTTCATTCTGAAGGCCAGGAACTATGAGAAGACAGTGAAAAAGAAGAAAATACATTTCGTTCTTGAAAGTGGCTATACAAGGCTAACAGCCCAAAGGACAAGAAAACTAGAAAAAAGAACTCTTGAGAATCTGTAAGAAATCAACTAAATTAGGACTGGAGAGCAGACAGACACTGTCCGCTTCTGAATTCCTAAGTTTCCTAACTAAAATACTCTCCCAAACAAAAGGGCATCAGTCTTCAAAAGAAAAAAAAAAAACAACCCTCACCTTTCCCAGCTATCCGAGCCAGTTCCTGGGGCTCTAGAGTTCTCCCAGGTTCCTTGGTAGGGAGTTCTTTTACTAAACAAGGAAAGAGAGAAGGTATTTCTGTCCAGAACCACACTTCATGATGTCCATAACCCTCAACCATTCAGCTCTTTAACCATCTGGCTCTTACCATCTGTGGGGGCCAGGGAGATCTTTGGAGAAGCTGGGGAAATGGAGCCCACTCCAGGATCTGCTGACGTTGCAGGGATAGTGGCTGAAGAGGTTGGCACTGCTGAGCCAATGGGAGGCTCAGGACAGGAAGCCGAGACCGGGGCTGGGGCAGCAGATTTGGGAGAGCGTGGAGGGTACATCCGGCCCACTGGAAGAAAAGGGAGAGCTGTACAATGGTTACTGCTGGTCAACAGGCAGTGAGTGGGGTACAGAAGTCTCACTCAAAATACCAAGAAAGTTAATGTACTTTATCACACTCAGGATCACAGACTTAAAATGTCCAGAAGCCCAAGGCAGGTAACGTAAGCAAGTAAATGGCCAATGTGAGCGACTGGAAAGCTTAAAGGGGCAGTCATGATTCTGTTGCAGCTAACTAGAGCAGGTGTCCTCAAACTACGTCCCGTGGGCCACCTACACCCCACCTCGGACATTTATTGGGCCCACTGGGTGTTTTTGCTGCTGCTGCCTGTCTTGCTTTAGCAACTAACTTGTCCCAGGGCCTGCAGTCCAGCCCTCCAACGGTCTGAGGGACAGTGAACTGGCCCCGTTTAAAAAGTCTGAGGACCCCTGAACTAGACCTATGTAGCAAGGAAGGCTCAGAAGGCAGAATGATCTGTAATTCAAAAGAAATAGAAAATTTTCTATGACTTCTCTTGGCAAAGAGCTAAGGCTAGGCTGGCTGCGCCAAACACAATCTTTCAATGTTGGTAACTATAATTCAAATCTAAACAAAAGATATCTGCCAGCCAGATACAACCCATCAATTGCTAGGTTGGGATTTTTTTCTGTACTAATGAACATGAAAGATTTTTTTCTCAAGAAGGACAAATCCAAACTCCTCAAAACATCTACCTTGAAACTGTCTTCCATCCCAGTGTTCCAAAACTGACATATCTATATTCCTCTAAAAACTTCTATTTCTTTACCTAACAGTACTTAAGTTTTACCTGCAGGAGGAGGTGGAACAGAAGTTTCTCCAGCAGGCCTATTGTTGGGTGAAGACAGCGTCTTAGCACCTCTCAGCGGCCGCTGTGCTTTAGGGGACATACGGGATGGACCTATTTTTTTTTTTTTTAAAAAGAAAAAGTCAGAAGAGCCAGAGTACCTATTACATCATTGCCCACGCACCACTGCTCCAACCCATCCAAACCCTTTTGATTATCCTTCCCACCTTCTTACCATCTCCTCTTCTCTCCCCCATAAAGTCTGCTCCACGACTCACCTCCATTGATACCACGTGCCTCAGAACCTGGGCCAGGGCTGTTATTGTCAAGATGGTGAGGGCCACGAGGTGGCAAAGAGCTAAGGCCAGGCCGGCCACCCCGAGAACTGCTGCACCGAACACCTCCCCGAGGACCTTCCCGAACTCGCTGAGGCAGAGGGATATACTTCCCCTCCCTGGGGAAAGAATTCAAAGAGTTCAAGTAAGATATCCACAAAACCTATACATTTTAGAAAGATGACATCTTTCCTTCTGAAGTCCTCCTCAATCCCTAATACATACACACACACTCTCTCTCTCTCACTCACTCAACACTACCTGCCTGGCTCCAGCTTCATTTCACTATCAAACTGGAACATGTGTCCCACTTAAATGTTCTGTGGTTAGCGGCTTAACCTCATGTTATATCAACCCTGACCCAACCAACCTGGCCAGTGTTCCACAATTCTACCACTCCTGACCTATGAGAAAGGTAGGATTATACCATAGATCAAAGTTCAGTGTTTATAAAACACAGAACATAAACAGGTAAATTTTATTCTTATAAAAGCAAAAGTACACACTAAGATTCCTTGGTTCTTTAAAAAAAAAAAAAAGGAAACACACACACATATATAAACATACAGAGAACAAAAGCAAGTATATAGAAATTTTGAAAAAAATTTTCTTCTGAATTACAAGCTTCACTCTTTTTTTTTTTTTTTTTTTTTTGAGACGAAGCCTCAAGCTATCCCCCTGGGTAGAGTGCCATGGCATCACAGCTCATAGCAACCTCCAACTCCTGGGCTCAAGCGAGTCTCCTGCCTCCGCCTCCCAAGCAGCTGGGACCACAGGC
>CAUYQV010171894.1:0-11778 GCA_963574575.1 Galagoides demidoff | reverse complement strand
GAGCGGTTGAAGAGGAAACAAAGGAAAAGCACACCTTTCCTGGGGGAGGGGATGGGCGCTATTCCTTTGGGGAGATTTATGTACCTGTGAATTGTCCTCTAGGAGTTTCCACCTGTCTCAGAAGAGGTATCCCGCCGGTATCACTCCTCTCTCTCAGCTGGGCTCCCAATTTTTGACTTTGTTGGAGGTTTCTCTGGACTTTATTCTTTCCTCTGAACAGGAGCTTCTGTCGAAGACTGTTGCCTGTCGGCCATCTTGACCCCTCCCCTCCAATTATGTGAAAATCTTGATAAGAACAACATAACTAGTTATTCTGCTGAAATGAACTAATGAAAAACAAGTTTATGAAATAAATATACAGAGGGTGCCAAAACAGTGTATACACATTTTAAGAAAGGAAAAACTGTATTAAAATTGTAATGTTCAATATATACCAATAACAAAAGATGAATACAAGTCACTTTGAGAACCTCCTATAATTGCAGAAGTCAAACGTGACTTAAATACTATAGATTTAATACAGTTTTTTCCTTACTTAAAATATGTACACATTTTTTGGTACCCTTTGTATAATAATTTATGAATTTTGAATTGATTTATTTTATTGAATATCAGTGATTGAATTTTGAATTGATTTATTTTATTGAATATCAGTACCCATTAGTAGAATGCACAGATGTGCATAAGAATAATTATATTCAGACAGACAACTTGGGGCAGTGCCTGTGGCTCAAAGGAATAGGGCACTGACCTCATATACTGGAGGTGGTAGTTTCATACCCAGCCTCAGACAAAAACTGCAAAAAAAAATGGTTACATCAGACAGACACCTTGGTTACTTTGCTGACTCTTATTCATATATAATCCATATTTTTATTCATTTTTTAATTTTTTTATCATTATAAAGTTATTTCATTAAGATTAGAAGATGGAACATATTCCTAAGAGTTTGTTAGTTACTTTGTAGCTTTTGCACAGTTTATAAGATGTGAGCCTTCATATCTCACATGTATTATAAGTGAGCCTGAAACTGAGACTTTTCTATACAGAAATTTTGGTTTCTCCCCGATAACATTCTATCCCAAAAAACAACCACATTTGCTACCTCCATAGCGGTATAGAAGAGCCTCTAATTTTTTCTATAGTCCCCAAGGGGATTAAGTTAAAAAAAGAAAGAAGTTGAAAGACTGTTAGGACTGACTGGAAAGTATTTTAAGAAAGATGTAGAATGACTCGCATGGGCCTGATGGTCAGAGCAGGTCTAAGTAACCAAATATATCATTGTCCTAAAGAATGAATTCCCTCTCAACAGCAGAGGGTAGAGAGCAATTCACCAATTTACCAACAAAGAGAAAGAGAAGACGCAATTTAAACAAGACATCAAATATATTAAGGGAACGTTTAACTCTGCAAAGTAAATGTGAAATTTTATGTGGAATGAACTAATGGCTCCAAAAATATGAACTGCCACAACGAGGTCGATATGCAATAGATAAACTGTAACAGCCCCATAACTAATTAAGAAATGGATTACATAATTTGAAACCTCCAAAGAAAGAAATCTCCAAGTCAAAATAGCTTCACTGTAAATATTTAAACAAGATATTCAACAATCCATTCCAAAAAATTAAAGAAGGAACAATTACCAATTCAACTGATAATACTAGTAATATCCTGATATCAGCCAATCAAAGAAATTTTTTTAAAAAGGAAACTTCACACTAATAATCACTCATAAATATGGAGACAAAAATCCTTAAAATATTAGCAAATGGAATTCAACAATATATGAAAATATTCATAATGACCAATTTATTCCAGGGATATGAGGCTCATTCAATATTTGAAAATTAACCAATGTAATCCAACAATTATCAGGCTAAAGAAGATAAATCAAAGATCATATCAGCTAAGACTCAAAAAGCACCTGACAAAATTCAACACCAATTAATGACAAAACATTTTCAGAAAAATAGAAATAGAAGAATTTCTTCAATTTAAGAGAAATCATCTAGGAAAGAAAAGAAACAGAACATTACAGCTAACATTACACTGGATGAGGAACAATGCAAAAATGTGTGCTCTGCCTACTCTTACTCAACATACTGCTGAAAGTTCTAACTAGGGCAATAAGGCAAGAAAAGAGTGCACAAGGCATACAAATCAGGATGGAAGAAATAAAACTGTCCTTACTTGCACATGGCAAGATGCCTATATAGAAAATTCTAAAAATCTACCAAATCTAACAAAGCATGTGCAGTCCTAAAAACTATTTATTGAAACCTACAAAATGCTGATAAATGAAATCAAAGACCTAAGTACATGGAAAGACATACTATGTTAATGGATCAGTAGTCTCAGAATAGTGAAGGCATCAATTCCCCAAATGGATATACTACTACTTTATTACAAATCCTATAAGAATTCCAGATTTAAATATATGTATAGACAAGATTCTAAAGTTTATATTGCGGTTGTTGTTTTTCAGGGATGGGATCTCCCTCTCTTACCCAGGCTGGAGGGCAGTGGTGCAATCATAGCCACTAAATCATAGCCAATAAAAATTGATAATTTGGGCTTTCTAAAAGTTTAAAACTTCTGCTTTGTGAAAGACCCTGTCAAGGGTATGACAAGACAGCACGAGCTGGGAGAAAATATTTACAACCTTCATATCTGGCAAATACTGGTGTCCAAAGTAAAATAAAAAGAAATAGAAGTTTGAAAACTCCAGAGTAAAGGCACTGACAATCCATTTAGAAAATGGGCAAAAGACAAGAACAGATATTTCACCAGAGAGGATATATAGGTGGTAGTAAACAGATGAAAAGATACTCAATATCATTAGCTGTTAAAGAAGTGAAAATTAAATCACCATGAGCTAACCCTACACACCATCAGAATAGCGAAAATAAAATAGGGACATCACTAAATGTTGGCAAGGAGGTGGATTACTCAAATATTGCTGGTAGAAAAGTAAAATTGTACAGCCACTCTGCAAAACTTTAGCCATTTCTAAAAATCTGAACACCCAACTACAATATGATATAACCATTGCCCTCTTCGTCATTGATCCCAGAGAAAGGAAAACTTACATCCATACAAAAACCCAGATGCAAATATTTAGAGCAGCTGTATTCCTATTAGCCTAGTTCTGGAAACAGTGAAAATTTTTCCCAATAGGTGAACATTAAACACACAGGTACATCCAGACCATGGTCAGCAATAACAAGGAATGCACGATTTACTGATAAATACAATAGCCTGAGTAAATCTTCAGAAAATTTCCCTGAGTGAAGAAAAACCAGTCTCATGAGTTTACTCACTATATGATTCCATTTGTAGAACATTCTTGAAATGACAAAACTGAAAACAGAACAGATCAGTGATTGTCAGATGTTAAGAAGGAGGTTGGGGCAGGAAAAAAGTGGATATAGTTGTAAGATGGGGCCATGAGCAGTCTCGCAGTGACGAAGATGTCCTGCATCTCTGACCATATCATCGTCAATATCCTGGTTGCGATAGTTCACTAGTTTCGTTAAAACAGCAACCTTGCAGGAAACCGGTAGAGGGTACACAAGGCCTCTCTCCATCATTTCTCTTTCCCTGCCCCAGGTTCTGCTAGATCCCTCCACTATTTCTTAGCACTGGGTATGAATCTCCAATTATCTCATAATACAAAGTTTAATTAAATGAAGACTAAAAATCCAGAAACGCCCGGAAGTGTCAGAAGTAATGATGTTTACTGGAATTGACTACATTATGTCATATACCATCATATGAAGTAAAAATTGGAAAGAAAAAATAGAACTGATACCAGAATTTCACCTTCTCTCCTGGCTGGCTCACCAACTCTGGTACTGGACTTATAGGTTCTTGGTCTCAGCAATTGGGTGAATGAATTGACAGACCACAGGATCAGTAGCAAGACAGAATTTATTTACAGAAAAGAATACAAAAACACTAAAATTTCTAGTAGGGAGAAAAAAAGCTCTCTCTCCTTTTCTCTCTCTGTCTCTCTCGGTTTAGCGGTATATATAGGTGCATGGGTTGAGACCAGGAAATGAATGGATACAGTTCCATCAGCTGGGGGAAGGTGAATGAACGTATTAATGAATGGACATAGTTCTGTCCTCTGGGGGAAGGTGAGTGAATGTGCTAATGAATGGACGTAGTCCATTCACAGAATTGAGGCCTAGGAAACTTACATGAAATTGACCCAGGCATGGGAAAAAGGGGTTTCCATTTTTAGTTATAAACGTAAAGGGAAGGAGACACCAAGGTGCCGGTGTCTCCCCTGCAGTTCTCCAGTCCCTGTGGCTACAGGAGCCCCCGGTGGGAGAGGGAGGCTCCCCCACCGTTGCCTACGCACTCCAGCCCGCTGGTTCCTCTGCCCGCTGCAGCCGCACTAACACCCCTAAGGTAGAGGCAGCGGTCCTCCAGCCCTGCTCTGCTGAGCTGGCTGGGGTGCCACCTGTCGGGTATCAGAATGAATTGTCAGAAACAGTCAAGTAAAGTCAAAAATAAAATAAAATAAATTTTTAAAAGTACCTTAAGCAATTTTATTATAATTTTAAATTATATTTAAATGTACATTTATTTGATAATTTGTTGCTATAGCTCCCCAGGCTGTTCTTTACCTGTCAAACACTATTAGAACTGCGTGTGGCTGCACACACTTGTGGTGTGCTGGTTATCATTTCTAGGTTGGCTCTTTAAAGGAAAAAAAGATGGAAAGAACTTGGGACATAAACAGAGTGCTTCCATTTCTAGATTGTCAGGAGGATTTGGGGGTTTTTTTCTTCAAGTATTTTACAGTTATTTCTCATACAAGTCTAATTCAACAGCATTTGTTAAGGCCACTCTGTAGTTCTCTCCAAAGGAACAGCAAAAATAAAATAATTGTACTAGTAATCCCTCTCCCGACACTTAATACGTGATGCAGATCCTTTAGTCCAGATCTAATCCCAGTGTATTTCTAAACTGATGTGAATTTTTGGATGCACACATTTTTCTTACAGAATGTGTGTTACTTTTGTAGTAAAAAACATAATAAGTTCTTAATGTTTCTATAATAAAAGTCAGGTAAATAAGTTGATGTGTTTGCAATAAAAAAAAAAAAATGTTAGCAGCGTTCCCAAAGTCCTCCTAATCTCCTTTCCACCATGGCAAAAAAGGGGAAATTCTGTCCAAAGAAAATTTTTTATCCATCTCATTCTCCCATAGTACCCAATATGACCTGGACCACCTCCTCCAACTTTAGCTAGTGTTTGTGCGCAGGAAATACAGACTATTTTTCACCATCAGCTAATATAATATATAAGTAGAACGAGACACATGCTATGTAGGTTTTATGTAATAAGTATACATGGATAATACATTCCAAACCCAAACGTAAGTGGTTTGAGAGAATTCTTGGTTCTGTTGCCCTGGTGCATATCAAACAGATGTAGCATTTCATTAATGAAACAAATAATCTGCAGAGATGAACATGAAGGGAGAACATGCAAGGTATTCTCATTTCAAGAGTTTACCCAACAGTTGTGCAATTGTTGTCAACCCCTGCTTAAGGGTACAGGGATGCCCAGGTTTCAGAAGCAGTGTCCATGATCACCCAGGGCCTCAGCTTTGCATAACTGAATCACGCCTCTACACAGAGACGTCTGGTAACAGAAAATTGTGTACATATATATGAAAGAATCAGAAAGGTAAAGGGTAAAGGCATAATTACTGAGTTAATGGAATGTGTGCATTTATACATAAAAGATTGCTGTCCGTGTGTGCATGAACACTTACATCTGTGGAGAAACTCAAAGCTTTTGATTATTCCCAAGCCAAGCAGATATTATAGACCACATGATATACTGGGGAGAGCCCTGGAAGAAAATCAGGGAGACGGTCCGCCGGCTCCAACTTTTACAATCAGTTTCTATGCTGATTTCTCTTCCTGCTTAGAGCACCGCTGCCTTCACTAGCGAACCACCCGCAGACACTGATCTCTCCAAGGACGCAGAACGGGACGAGAAACCAAACAAGCGCACTCAGGATGAACCCCACAAGGGAAACCTGAATCTTGAGGCTTAGAATTTAATTTTTCTGGTAATGGCATAACTCTGCTCTCAAGTGAATCGCTCTTTACTTTATCCTGCACGTATTATCTCTAAGGCACAATTTTTAAACTATAATTATCTTACCACGTGATTTCCAACCTTTGTTGATAGCAGAAAGATATGAATTACACACAAAATAGTCTGGTGCTAAATAAAACATCTTGCCAGGCTAGATCTTATCATTCCCATTTGTTTATACCTCTTTGTTCAGAGCCTTCCTCTGCTAAGAAATGGGATCATGGAAGCTTCACAGTAATGAATGTGGACTTATTAAAACAAGTGCCGAATAAGCTGGTCAGTCAAAAGCAAAGTATGCCGCTTTCTGCCAGGGAGAGTTTAAAACACCTCATCCCACTTCTCCCCGGAGAACCTAAGATAAGACGTAGAGAAAGCAGGAAAGTGGAAGTCAGGCCAAGCTGCATCAGGAGGGGGGAGAGAGGGGGAAAAAGAGGGGGCAGGGTAAGAGGTGGGAGAGAAACAAGAAGGAATTCTAAGGGCAGAAAAGTAACAGAACCCGGTAGGAGAAAGTGTACACAGAATCAAGAAAAAGGCTAGTTTTTCAGTCACGGTGACTGTGAGATAAGATCAATTTCTTAGCCTTCTTGGATAATCTCAACTTTTACTTCCACTGTTTCCTGCCCAGTCTAAAATAGTACTTAATCACGTGACAGGTGCAAAAATAAACACAAAGACTTGTTGGAAGAGCAACCGGTGGGCAATCTGTCCTGTGCCTGGCTCTTCCACAGAAAAACTCTACCAGCCTCTGATTCTCTTTCTCTGGTTTTATAAATAAAAACACCGCCTCCTACACCCCCACCAAAAAAACCCCTCTGTTCCCCTTATTCTTTGTAAATCACATAATAAAACAGAATCTCATTGGAAAGCATGGTTGTACCAGGCATTTTTACCCGAATTTATATTAATCTGTTTTTACCTTGGCTGTGAATTTCTTTGGAAACCAAAACTGACATCAGATTCTCAGCAACACACGGTTCCAAATCTGCAAGTTTGGGTCCAAACTTCTGATACCATCCAAAAGTATTTAATATGGAAATTCTAACGTCAGTGGTATGTATTAATGCATATTTTAATTAATGTAAACCATGAGGTCTAGCAATGTAGTGGAAACATTCCCTTTAAAAAGAGAAATAATTCCAGATATATGGATTTAACTCGCACTAGTAATTTTTAAGGAGCTTATTCCTAATGAATACAGGAATGCCATGTTACCTGAAAATTAAGGTCACTTTAATTAGTAACTTTAGGAAACTGTAGAGTATATCACACCAGTAAAAAGAAAAGAACAGTCTCTTTTTCAAGGCTGTGAGTTCCTCGATCTCAGAAACTATGACTGATTCGCCACCATATGTCCAATGTTGAGCATAAAAGCTGCACGTATTAGGTACACAACATGTATTTGAATGGAATGAATGCATCATAGTATTCTCCCATTTTTCTAGCCCTTTTAAATAATAAACCAGGTGCCTTCTGACTAGTCTAGAAGTGACGCTCCATTTGCAAGCCATCTCAAATAAGCACCCCTGCCTTATCACTCTCCTGCCTCCTTCTTGCTTGAGGACACACCCAACTCTGGGGGTGGATCCACCCAGAGTAATGCTTTATGCTTTTTTTACTGTTGTGATCCACACCCAGATCATACCAGCCTTGACAGTGGAGCTGAACTTAAGCCCCTCCCAGCCTTTGTGTTCCAGGTGCTTCTGTGTGCCCACTCCTTTATTGACCTCAGAATGTCTTTGTATTACTTTTCTGCTGTAAGTGTGATTGTATAGTTACAAAATATATAAGTACAAACTATTCAGTGACACAGACGCACATTAGTACATGGCTTCATGAAATCATTTTTCGTGTCATCATGAACACTGATATCAGGAAATTACAACAGATAAATGAAAAAGTCTACAAATGGTTACTATCAACTTCCACTCACACTCAAGTACTTGCTCCTTATTCCAGATAATCTTTTCTCCTACTTCTTGCTCCAGGTAATTTCTTCTTCAACAACCCACGTAACTGTCATTTGGTTACAGTGTGAATAGTTTGGATTTCAATTTTATTTGTTCAACAACTTTGCACTTTGCACTGAACTATTTTCTAAGAGTTCCACAAAGCTGGCTCGGTGCCTGTGGCTCAATTGGCTAAGGCACCAGCCACGTACACCTAAGGTGGTGGTTTCGAATCCCCGGCCTGAGCCCGCCAAACAACAATGACGGCTGCAACCAAAAAATGGCCGGGCATTGTGGTGGGCGCCTGTGGTCCCAGCTACTTGGGAGGTGGAGGCAGACTTGCTTGAGCCCAGGAGTTGGAGGTTGCTATGAGCTGTGATGCCATGGCACTCTACCCAGGGGGATAGCTTGAGGCTCCATCTCAAAAAAAAAAAAAAAAAAGAGTTCCACAAAGCCCATTTATTTGTTGAGATAGTAGACATGATTCTGCATTAGAAATAATTTACATATGTAATATTTATTATAAATATGCTCTTCAATAGAGGTATCATCTCACTTGCTCAGCAATATATCACTTTAAAGGTCCTTTTTTAGGATCTGTATTAAAATTTAGTGTATATTAGGATAAATAACCAGTACCAGCTATTAATTTTGTCCTAAAGTGGCATAAATTAGCACCTTGTTATCATGTACATTTGTAAATGCCTTATTAACATTCATTCAGGAAATAGGTTTTATTGAAATTATCTCTCTGGTTTTCTCCAAATAACTCCTGGCTTCTCTGAGTGTCACAATGTCGTCTCCCTATAGAATAAAACTCTGATCCTCTCATCAGTGTCAGCCATGAATAATTTTACAACCTCCCCAGTAGGTTATGTGCTTTGGAATTTTTCATTGGCCTGTGAAACATTTATTATATTCTGAGCTCTTATTAAGCATGGTCTAAAACATGAAAAAGATATCATCCCTATCCAGTCCCCTCTCCATCTAAATAGCACGAGCAACCAAATAAAAATAGTAAGTTGCAAAGATTGGTTTCAATTTCCTTCATTTCTTTTTTGGATTATGATGTCATTTTTCAAAGCCCATGTCTGGGAGCTTCGGTCTGAGGACAGCCTGTGGTCATATGAGATGAGAGGATGGTTCACCAAAGAAATGAGTTTTGAGCAAGACTCAGTGAAGCAGAATTGGGGCCATACATCAGAAGAAATGCCGAAGTAAAGCTTAGCATAAAAGAACCGAAACACTAGTTTCTTTGGCAGAAGCATCTACTAGATAAAACCCTCAATTTTGACATAAAGAAAGGTTTAAGTTCCTGCTCCTTGCTCTTAACGATAATGAAGTCTGTGACCTTAGGCAAATGATTTCACCTCTTTCTGCTACTGTGTCTCCAGGTGTAAAAAGGAATGATGTTTCTCTTCTGTGCAGCTTCTAGAGATGATGGTGGGAGTACACAGAATAAGACGCACAGTGAGCATCTTGAGATTCTTGCTTTCAGGGGCCTGAGCACTTTCTGGTTGCTGAGACTAGTTCTCCCACTTCAAAGGAGCAGATCAGCAGAGCAGCCAGAATGCAGGAAGGGCCTGAGTTTCTGACACGCATGTGGCACATGAAAGAAAACAAATCTCCCTTCACTTCCCACCTGGGTCATCTTGGTAGTTCAGGGAGAAAACTACCATCCTGCAGCTCCATCATAGGAGAGGCCGAGTCTGCGGACACTAGCACATACGGTGTAGCCAGGTGAGCCACTCTGGGACCACATGTACAGGACAGTCATATACAGAAGGACCTGGCCATCTGTCTCTGCTTAATACAGTTCCCTATCTCATATAGCCAGTGAGCAGCAAGTCAGGACCTCCACTCACCGCTGCAGCCCATCCACAGATGAGCTCAGGCAGCTGATAAGTTCACTAAGATATGAAAATGCAAGCCCCATTTGTTAAAATAGGTTAGTAGAGTTTGAACATCTCTGTTGTTGAAAAGAAATTCTTATTCCCTGTGAGTAGAGAGAGAATCACAACTGGGACCACAGGCACATGCTCTGGGGCCTGTGGGAAAAGCAGAGGGCATTCACCGAAAGCTTCCATGCTTCCACTTTCTCACGGTCAGTCTTCCAGAGCAGTGCCACCCAAGGCATACCCTGAAACAGTGGGTCTGAGGGGGGCCTCAGAGTCTTCATTTCTAATGAAATTTCAGGTGATGCGTGCTGCTGGTCCATGAACCAAACTTTAAGAAGGAATGTGGCTGGCCTTTCATGTTCTCTGACCAGCAAAAAGAGGGCAGAGATGGGAATATAGAAATGGCTCCAAATAGTCTTTTACTGAACAAAAATGACTTCCAAAATCCATGGAAGGACAAAATGGGGACTTGGCCATGGAATCAATATCAAAGACTCCCAAGGACAAAGCTCAAATGTGGCTTTCTCCATGGTAACAAGGGCTTCAAAACTAAAAACAGGAGACAAGTCCCATCTGCTGAGAGAATTCTGGCTGAAAGATAGAGGGAGGAAGTTTGCTGGAAAGGGAAATAAATCAGTAAGTTCTTAGGAAAGAGGAGATTGAAGAAACTCATAAGCCACAAACCCCCACCACTGCACAGCCCTGAACAATAAGAAGGAAAGTTGAGTTGACTCCCAGATGTAGCAAGGGCCCCACTGAGAATGGTTCCCTCTGCTTCTTGGACTGAGAAGTTGACTGTTCTCAATTGAGTTTCAGCTATTAAGAAGCAGACAGAAATGATTTGACATTCAATTTTTTTTCCAATAGCAAAGATGTTTATCATTAGAGTACAATCCATTATGATTTTAAAGAATTATTTTTCACAACATTATTTCTCTCTGAGTGAAGTTAGAATTTGCCAGTAATAATGTGGTAGGTGGACAATTCAATTTTTTATTGAGTTACTATCACATGCTAAGCACTAGAATGCAGAAAGAGCCAAAAATACTATATAGGGTCCCAGCTTTCATGGAATGTACTTTCCACAAAAGACAATTGAATAAACAAAATTATTTAAACTGCAACAAATTCTACAAGGGGGGAAAAGATGGAGAGCCTGAGGCGGACAATGAGATATTATTGGTGGACAATGAGGATATTCCTTACAGTAGTCAGAGAGGGCCTCTCGGAGGTGTCACGTAAGCTGAGATCTGAAGGAGGAGAAGCCAGCTATTCAAAAAGCAGAAGACAACCTTCTGGGCTGAACCATGTTAATGACCCTGAAGTGGCCAAAGAAAAGAAGAGGAAGTCTGAATTTCATTTTAGGATGTTAGTTCTCCCTGTCATGTGGAGACCGGTCTGCAGAAAGCAAAGATGGCAGCAAGAGAACAGGCAGAGGCCGCTGCAAGAGTCCAGGAAAGGAAAGTGGGACCCCAGCATTCAGAGCTAAGACAAAGCATGAAAGATCCGCTAGCAGAAGTTTGAATTTTTTTTTATTAAATCATAGCTGTGTAGATTAAGGCAATCATGGGGTACAGTGTGGTATTTTCATTACAATTTGAAATATTTTCATCAAACTGATTAACATAACCTTCATGTCATTTTCTTAGTCATTGTGTTAAGATGTTCATGTTCTACTTGTAGAAAGATTCACTTGTACCCTTGTAAGGTAAACCATAAAGGTGATCCCACCAATCACCCTCCCTCTATCCATCCACCCCCTCCCCTCCCCTGCCCCCTCCCCATATTCTTAAACTATAATTAGGTCAT
>CAUYQV010171893.1:0-25556 GCA_963574575.1 Galagoides demidoff | reverse complement strand
AAAAATAGCCGGGCATTGTGGCGGGTGCCTGTGGTCCCAGCTACTTGGGAGGCTGAGACAGGAGACTCGCTTGAGCCCAGGAGTTGGAGGTTGCTGTGAGCTGTAATGCTACGGCACTCTACCCAGGGGGACAGCTTGAGGCTCTGTCTCAAAAAAAAAAAAAAAAAGAGATTTGGAAACAAAACTACATTTGTTCAAGAATATAAACTGTCTCTAATCCTAGCACTTAGGAGGCCCAGGCAGGTGGAGTGCCTGAGCTCACAGGTTTGATACCAGCCTGAGCCAGAGTGAGACCTCTTGTCTAAAAATTAGGTGAGCATTGTGGCAGGCACCTCTAGTCCAGCTACTTGGGAGGCTGAGGCATGAGAATCACTTGAGCCCATGAGTTTGAGGTTGCTGTGAGCTATGATGCCATGGCACTCTACCGAGGGTGACAAGATGAGGCCCTGTCTCAAAAAAAAAAAAAAATACAACCTATATCATTGCTAAAGATAGAATGTTAAAATCAGGAAACATTAAAATATTAGGAAGGGAAAATTAAATGTATAAAACATTGGAAAAGGGAGAGGAGACTCCTTCTTCTTCTTTTTTTTTTTTTTTTTTTTTGCAGTTTTTGGCTGGGGCTGGGTTTGAACCTGCCATCTCCAGCATATGGGGCTGGTTCCCTACTCCTTGAGCCACAGTTGCCACCCTGAGACTTTTTTTTTTTTTTTTTTTTAAATAGAGTCTCACTTTGTCGCCCTTGGTAGAGAGCCATGGTGTTATACATGGCTCACAGCAACCTCAGACTTTAGGGCTCAAGTGGTCCTTTTACCTCAGCCTCTTCAGTAGCTGGGACTACAGGCTCTTGCCAGAACTCCTGGTTGTTTTTTTAGAGACCAGGTCTTGCTCTTGCACAGGCTGGTCTCTAATTCCTGAGCTCAATCAATCCACCTGCCTGGGCCTCCCAGAGTGCTAGGATTATAGGTGTGAGCCGCCCCACCCAGCCTGAGAAGAGATATTTTAAAGAAGGAATTTTGCACTCATATTCTACATAAATCTAAAGAAGAAAATTTGCTCTTGTTTGAATTGCTAATAATGGGAATAAATGGTGCTTAATTCTACAGAGAATTCCTATGGTTTGCCCCTAGGGACTCCAGGTACCTTATATCCTAAACGTTAAGAGTCTGGTGGAAGCTATGGTGGAACATACTTGACCAGTTCTGTAATTTATGAGAGAAACAGCAGGATTATGTTTCAAATGATGCCAAAGAATGTGTATCTTGAGAATTCAAGAAATATTAAAGTGAGGCTTAACAGAAGTGGCGTTTATTTGGCCAGTTTAAAATGATGCCTATTCACCGTCGACTGTATTGTTTCAATTCAGATGCACATTAAATAATAGCTTGCAGGCCAGGCACATGATTAGTTCTAAAATCATAAAGACAGTTTAAAAAGCGGTCTCTTACCTTCTGATGCTCACTGTATTGGGGAAAATGTACGTCTGGCAGCACAGGTGCTACAGAGACCCATGTCAGGGAGCAGATGGCGTGGCAGGAAGAAGGAAGCCCTTCCAGAGGGGATGATGCTTCTGCTGATGTTCGTGCGGGAACTCTTGTCATTTGGCCACCAAGATTGACCTACCCCTAAACAGAAAGAAAGGGGTAGAGGCTCTGGGGTGGAACAATATTGTCCCATAGTCTGATGGCAAGAGCAGCACTGGGGTAGGAGCTCAAGGTAGGCTGGAAACCATGGTGTCAGGGTGGCAGAGTAAGGAGGACAGAACTTTGAATCTAGTTTTAAAGAATTTGGTAAATTGTTGGTATTGAGTGAATGAACTCATCCCCTTGCCAGCTGTCGATCCTGCACAAATCTCTAGTTTTCCTCATCTTGACAGGTGGTAAAAAGGGGAAAAGACTTACTTGCTGGGATTAGAGAATTAAAGTACTTACTGTACTGCATGGTATAGTAGGCTCTTGAGAAATGTTAGCTAGGAGCACTTTTATAGTTTTTGTTTTCATTATTTGCACAGGACATTAGATGTCATCTTAAAGGGTTTGGTCCTGAAGGCCTAAAGAATATTTGAAGTCTTTAAATACTAAGTGTGTGCAGTAAGAGCTGTGATTTAGAGAGAGAGCCAGATGGGATGGGTTGATGGTATGATGGATTAGAAGGAGTTTGCAGCTAAGCCCTCCAGTGTAGAAGCTGTGTACTAATTGGTAGAAGGTGATGAGGGCCTGACCTAGGATAGTGCAGTGGTAATAAAAAGAAGCAGCAATGTCATTTCAGGACCAAATAGACAGGACTTGGTGACTAGCGAGTGTCTGGGAGGGCTGGGGGTGGGGAGAGCTTGGGTGTCTCTGAAGAGTCTGTCTTGGGAATGCAAGTAGATGATGGTGCCTTCACTGAGACAGGACACATGGGAGGATGAGCAGAGCAGATTGGAGTGGAAGGTCATGATTTTAGGCTTGAAATACTGAGGTTCAGGTGCCTGTGAGACATCCAGTGAGAGCTCTTAGGAAATAGTAGAGTTCAAAAAGGGAGCTAGAGATTTAGAAGAATCAAGAAAGAGACTGTCAGTCAACATAATGGGAAGTCAGGTGGGATCAGTTCTGAAGAGAGGATCATTTGTACAGAAAATGGTCTTTTTATTTGTGAATCAGGTGGTGCTCCTTTATAAAAGTCTCCAGCAGCTTCCCATCGCACTTATTCACAACCACATTTCTTTCCATGGCTGCAAGATTCCTGCAGTGATCATAATGATTTTCAAACATACCAAGCTAGTTCCTGTGTCAGGGCCCCTTCTCCCTGGCTAGGTCCTGTGCCCAGATGTTCTCTGGGCTGGCTTGTCTGGGATCTGGGGGAGCCTTCCTGCGTTGCTCCATCCGAAGATGCTGCATCCACCCTGTCTTCCAGTTGGTTGGTTGGTTTGTTTTCCTTTCATGGCACTTATCACTACCTGAAATTACTTATTTGCATTCCCCCTTTTCCTGTCCCATGGGGCAGGCTCACCAACATCTCTCAGTGCCTAGAGCAGTGGTGGGTACATTCCTCACTCTATGGAATAAACAGGGAAGTGCAGTGCTTCTGGGCCTAGCAGCAGGGACCAGCGAGGCCCAGGGAAAGCTGGAAAAACCTGCACATTCAATATTTTAAAAAATAATGAAGAGAGTGGGGAAAACAGAAGGAGGAAGAATGAGAGAGGAGACCAGGTTATGGTGCTGATGGGGGGAGTTAGTGGTAAGGTGGTGGTCAGCAGAGGGTCGTCAAAGATTTGGCCTTGCTTCGTGGAATTGAAGGGTGCTAGTGAAGCTAATTAGTCCTTAAGGTCACGTTGCTGTGGGGTTTGTTCCCTAAAGATTTCTTTGAGAAGTTTTGGTCTGTTCATTTTGGAAAAGATGAATCTCCAATTGGAGATTTATTCAGAATAAGAAGCTTTAGGAGTTCAAGTGATAGTTTAAGGGGGCTGAGCGCAGTGGCTCATGCCTATAATTCTCACTCTCGGAGACTGAGGCAGGTGGATCATTTGAGCTCAGGAGTTCAAGACCAGCCTGAGCAAGAGCGAGACCCCCATCTCTACTAAAAATAGAAAAATTAAGCATAGGGTTGAGCACCTATAATCCCTTATGAGGCAAGAGGATCACTTGAGCTTAGGAGTTTGAGGTTCTGTGAGCCCTGACACCATAGCATTCTACCCAGGGCGACAGAGTGAGCCTGTGTCTCAAAACAGAAAGGTAGTTTAAGAGAGGGTGGGTACCTTCTTTTTAGCTTAGTAGGACTCACATCTGACTGAGCACCTGGCCCCTACGTCAGCATTTCTTCCGTGCTTTCTTCTAAGTGGAGCCTACATGGGGCTTTTTGGTTTTTCAGGCTTTTGCTTCAGCTCACCCAACCTCAGCAGACATCGTTTGCTTTAGAGAGGAACTTACGGACTCAGCGGGAAATTGAGGATAAAATGAAAGGGTTCGGCTTCAAAGAAGACGCTTTGCTGTTGATAGCTGAGGTGAGTGTATTTTCTTGGGTTTATGTGAAACAAGGCAGCATAGGTCTTTTTCCTGAGTCATACCATTTTTAAAAACCAGGGCCACATCTCATTGACTGAAGGACTCGTGTCTCCTTCCTTTATGAGTCTTTTGGTCACTCGGCAGTCACCAGAGCAGCCTCTTCCTCACCACCCCCCTGTAGCGGGCTCGCCTGCGGGGCTGCGTTTCATGTCCTTGTTGGTGCTTGTTAGCACCTGCCTGTCTGGGCATCATAAATGCCCAGTAATTGGTATGAATGAGGTGAATAAATGCTCTGTACATCTGTAACAGTTTTTGTTTATATTTTTCTTCCATTCATCCCCATTAACAGATCATGAAGCTAGGTAGAGCTGGAATTGGGGTTCAGAGAGGTAGTGACTCGCCCACGGTTAGATTTCCAGCAGCACAGCTGGTCTGGAGCCCGTGTTTGCCAGCTGCAGGTCCGTTTCCTTCCTTCATTCTTTGCGTGTACTTCTAGGTCAGTTTAGTTTGAGTTTCCATAAACACATTGGATCTCTGAGTTTGTAGGAATCTTAGAGGTCATCTAGTCCAAATCCATATGTGACTTAAACTCCCTCCACAATGTCCCCACTAGATGGCTACATAATCTTTCATGCCAAATGGTATGAAATGTTTTGGAACTTAATTTTAGTTCACTGTTGTTACCAAAGGCTGGGCTAATTATTTAGTGGGTTCTGGTATAAGTTTTCTACAATCTAACTTTATGATATCTTATTAAAGAGAAACTACCCCAGAATTTGGGGACAGGTTCATCTAGGCCTGTGTATGACCAATAGGGAGCAGTATTGGGCCTTCATTGGGTAAATGTTCTCCTATGTCCCCAACATTGCTTTGGTTAGAAAGGGATTGGAGTTGCAGGGTCAGGAAAGGGTTCATCTACTTGATGCTTGATTGTTTGCTGCCTTCGACTTCTTTGGAAAACTTCTAAGAGACAGGGTCTGTGCCACACAGCACAGCAGTTACGCTCTTAGCAGGGTCTGCCCTGTCCTTCTCAGCCCTCTACAGGAGGGAGAATCACTTGCTTTTGCATTCTCACCAGCAGAATATGCTCTTGGAAAGCAAAAAGTTGACTCAGTACTCCTGATAGGCCAGATGCTGCCTCCTTAGTACTTCTCTCAGGGAGGATGAGAGTAGACATGTGGGATCTTTTAAATATACAGTCCTTGGATAACTACTTTTAAGCAGACATCAGTATATTGGAAATGTCCCCTGGTTGCTAAAGTATTTTCTGCTTTTGTATGAAAGCATTTACAGTTGATAAAGTCTTCTCTTCCATGTCGGCTGCCTCTTTTATTGACACTTTTTTTTTTTCCTGCTACAGGTTATGGGAGAAGATATTATCCCAGAAAAAATAAAAGATGAAGTTCAGTCAGAGGTGAAGTGTGTTGGCTCAGCAGCCCTGACTGCCTTGGTGACCACATCCTCCGAAGAATTTGAAGACAAGTGGTTCAGAAAGATCAAAGACCATTTCTGTCCCTTTGAAAATCAGTTCCATGCAGAGATACAAATCTTGGCTTAGCAGTCCAGTGAAAAACAAAACAGAAAACATTTTGCTCGGTATGAATTGTCTTTGTTTATTTCAGACAGGATCCACTGCTAATCATGGAATATAGAGAATTAAAAATGATGATTTATATTTTATACAAATGACTTTTGTCCCAGATTATTTCTACTGTGTTTCTGTATTTTTTTCTTTTTGGATTTTGCTATCTCCTTATAAGTACTGTGTCTTAGGCTTACCACTTCTTTAGAAAATACCTGCTGGGCAAGTGTATAAAGTAGGGTTTTAGATTTGTGGTCTTTTAAAAACAGTTAATATATCATAGCCGGCAGTGTAAGAATCCACACTGGTTAGGTAAATTCATCAGGAATAACCAGGAAGGGTATGTCAAGCACTGCAAAGGATCTGGGGTCTTACCCTACTTGTGCGCTAACAGCTTAGCCTGTCACAGTTCCATGGATGCTGGCAGAAGACAGGTGGCTCCTAGGTCAGAGGCAAAGGATTTTATTACTAATGCCCCAGCAAACAATATATGCTTCAGCATAATTTGTATCAGTTCCTCTTGCCTCCCAAGTCCCAGCAGGGCAGCACATACAGGCACAGATGAATGCCTACATTCCAGAACAGTGAATGTGTGTTATAGTGTCTGGTGAGGCACATGCAGTGGGTAGCATTATAGGCAAGGAACCCTGAGTTTGCCCTTTGCTCCAGAGAGAGACACTGTTTCCTCTGTATGAAAGGATAATCTGGAACCAAGACTATTGGATGTCTCTTTCATGAGACATACAGAAGAAACTCCCCCACAGAGCACTGTCTCGCAGGTTGATGGTCCTACCCTTTCAGCCAGGCAAGTTGTAATTATAGCCTGTAACATCATCTTCAAATGTGAAGGGCCATTACCTTACTTGGTGAATTATCTGGGATGGAAGGCTTCCTTTATAAGAGGAATTTAAAAATAAATCAAAAGCTCATCACATGTTGTCCTGCACAGCTTTAATCTGCCCTTTCTCAGCAGAGAGAAGAGAATTCCAGCCCTGGGCAAAAGGTGCGGTCATCAGGGTATCTTCCTGCTCACCCATCTTCCCTGTACCCTTCTCCAAACAGGGAAGGGGCTGATCTTGCTTATATTTTAAACTACTCTTGTAGTGACTGTGACAGCATGACCAGCAATTTGCATGTTAATACTTATTTTTCCTTTGTACAATTAATAGACACTTTAATTTAGGAACCCTTAAAAGTTTAGGAAAATCCTTCACAGCTCCCCGTTTCCCTTGATTCAGCCATTAACCATCATTTGTTGAGCTATTGTATGTCAGGCAGTGAGTGGTTGCCCCCAGGATAGGAACATAAGCTCTAAGTTGCTACTCAGCCCTTCATGGTATATCTCTGGCTACCCAGAGCTCCACCCTTACTGCTCCTTGCCTTTAAGTGGACCATGGCTTTCATCTGGGACACCCTCCACCCCCCAACCCCGCATCAAAAGGCTAATTTATATTATTTGCCTTTTAAGTCTGACTTAGATTTAGCTGCCCAGAAGTTGCCTTGACTCCCAGGGATCATGGTGTCTCCTTTTGTTACTGGACCTTATTACTATATTGTTTTCCATGTTTGCCTGATGATTTCCCACGATAGACTCTAACTTTGGGGGAACTATGACTTTTGTTTGTATTTGTATCCCCAAGGCAGAGCACCTGGCATCTCACTAAATATTTGTTGAGAAGAATTGCTGAATTAATTGCCAAGCATCTTATTTTGTTTGCACAAAAGGTTACTGCTCTGTAGCTGAGATACAGTGTTGAGGCAGTCCCAGCATCCTGCCTGTTTCTCTGTCTCTTCCTTCCATCCATCTAGGCTTCTAGACTGGCTCCCAGTATCCATCCTAGCCCCTTTGCCAACTTCACCCATGCTTTGAGCTTTTCGTCCTCTGGCTTGCTTTCCAGACCTGTTGTCCACACCATCCCGATTGCCCGATTGGTCTTCATGGGTCTGCTCCCACCTCACCTCACCCCCGCCCCACCTCACCTCCCTAGCAGCGGCACGTTGATGCAAGTGAGGACCCAGTCTCCTGAACTCTGATGCCTTAGATGTAACGAAGGGTGGAAAGGGCATCCAGGAAGTCTGGCCACCTCTGGTTTTCATCACACAAAAGTTATCACAATCATTTCCAGCACAGATGGTGAAGGTAATTAACTGAGCAATAATTACACTAAAGAAAGATCTTCTGCCTATTCAGGCACCACCACCTTCTTGTCAGTGAGTGAGTCACTTGGAAGGTGAGGAAACGCTGGCCGCAGAAGTGACTGTCTGCACAGTTAAGATCCAAGGGCAGTTCCTTGCCTCTTGCATTCTCCAATGGCCTGTCTTCAATAAGCAATAGAACTTAAGAGGGAATCTATGCTGGGTATATGAGCTGATCTTACATTCTCACATCCCTATCACCTTTGCTCTGGAGCCAGAGGGATCTTAAAAGGATCATTCAAAGGCCTGCGAGGCCTTACATGGTCTGGCCTTGGCCCACTCCAGCCCAAGTCACTCTGCTCCCTTTGGTACTGTCTCTGGCTTTCTCATGTTCTCGGACTCCTCAGTTTACCCTCACTCAGCCCTGTGCCCATCCAGTTACCTCTACTTGGAACATTCTCCTGTGATTCCCCCAACCCTGCCATAAACTTCCCCTTCCTACGGATCTCAGCTCAAGGGTCATTCTCAGACGAGATGTTCCAGATCTCCAGACTTGCTCAGGTTCCCTTTCAAACGTTGTCATAGTTCCCTGTGATCTTTGGCGTTGTAATTAAAATAATTCATGGTGGGTTCTTCCTTGCCAGATCCTAAGCTACAGGTTGGTGTCTGGTTTGCCCCCTGTGCTGGGGCTCAGCTTTATGGACGTGTCATGAGTTCTTTCATAGCTGCCTCGCTGGAGCTGCAGGCCCTGCAAAGGATCCTGAAGCTCGGTAAGCCACTCAGGACCATCCCTGCTCAGGCCACTGCCAGGATCCAAAGCAGCCCCTGCCACCTGCACAGTACTGCATTTCAAAAAAGATGTGATTTTTAAAGAAAACTTTGGGTAAAACTCTCTACAGAACAAATCCAAAGCCACCATTTACCAAAGGATTGCTTAAATAGCAGCTTCCCAGTGCTTTTGAAATTTAATCTGTAAAAGTAGTCTACATCCTGTTTCTAGGGTCTTTTTTTGAGACAGAGTCTTGCTCTGTCACCCAGGCTAGAGTACTGTGGCATCAGTCTAGCTCTCAGCAACCTCAATCCCTGAGCTCAAGAGATCATCCTGCTTCAGCCTCCCAAGTACCTGGGACTGCAGCTAGGACTACAGTAGAGATGAGGCCTTGCTCTTGCTCATGCTGGCCTCAAACTCCTGAACTCAAGGGATCCAGTTGCGTCAGCCTCCCAGAGAGCTTGGATTACAGGTGTGAGCCACCTGCTACCCCAGGTCTTTTTTTTTTTTTTTCAGATTAATATGCAGCTACACGGGATCGGGTTATATTGTTTGCATTTGTAAGGTAAAGTTCAAGTGGTACTTGTTTCCTTCACCCAGGAAGCCTGCCATATACCCCTGCATCGTTCCCTTTGGGGAGGATCTTACTAAACCCTCTCCTCCTCCCCTCTTCTTGGATTTAATTGAGTTTCTTCCTCAAGTGAGCATGTAGTTCTTTTTTTTTTGAAACGGAGCCTCAAGCTATCTCCCTGGGTAGAGTGCCATGGCATCACAGCTCATAGCCACCTCCAACTCCTGGGCTCAAGCGAGTCTCCTGCCTCTGCCTCCCAAGTAGCTGGGACCACAGGCTCCCGCCACAACGCCTGGCCATTTTTTGGTTGCGGCCATCATTGTTGTTTGGCGGGCCTGGGCTGGGGATTCGAACCCGCCACCTTAGGTGTACGTGGCTGGCGCCCTAGCCGATTGAGCCACAGGTGCCGAGCCGAGCATGTAGTTCTTAATCTACTAGTTCCAATTTAGTATGGAGTACATGTGATGCTTGTTTTTCCAGTCCTGTGATAATCAGGAGAATGCTCTCCAAATCCATCCAGGTTGTAACAAAAGATACAAAAAGAAAGAACATTCAAGCAAACAAAGTGGAATATATAAAAAAAAATCCCAAAGCTCTGGTGGTGTGGCTGCACATGCAGTTTAGACAGACACTATGGAGCAAGCCTCGCATTCTCTGTGCCTGGCCCTGCCCGGTCAGGCCTAGGTCAGTGTTTTGGTCCTGTGGAAGCTGCTGCTATGAAGCTAGAAGTTGAAGTGAATGATCCCTGGGTCTGCAAAACAACAGTCCAAAGAGGCACAGCTCTAACCCTGTCTCCCCCAGTCAAAATGTATCCATCTTGGCTTTGCCGGGGAGGTCGGGAGGAACAGAGGGCATGTAGGCATTCGTGTCCCTTATCCTTTTCTCCCTCCTCAGCACAGCATAGCTTCCTCACAGTTGTATCTGCTTGGCTTTTGAGCTAACAAGCACTCCCCCAGCCCCTTCTCTAGGAACTGCCCATACACAGGGAGGCAGGGAGGGTACCTGGGAGCTGCAAGCTGTATTTGTACTCAGCAACCCTAACTGGTTCCGGGGAAGGGAGCTTCCTGACTGGGTCCCTCAGATTCTCCCCTGGAGGTTTAGAAATGAAAACTTCTCATGCATCTGAACTCAAAAGCAGGACTTGGCAGTGTTCTGCCAGGCAGACTGAGAGCAGCAGAGTGGGTCTGCGGAGACAGACAAAATGAAGGAGATGCCCAAGTAAAGAAAGGCAGAGGGGTAAGTTCTCTGCTTTGCTATTTTCTGATTCCAAATGTAATCACTAGGATCTTTAAAAAATGGAAGATGGATGCAGGGAAAATCGGAGTCACAGAGGCACCATGTCACTAAAGGTGAAGGAATGGGCCACGAGGCAAGAAATTAGGGTAGAAAAGGAACCAGATCTCTGGCAGAATGTCCAGGAAGAAACACAACCCGGATGTTAGCCCAGTGAGGCCTCTATCAGAGTTCTGAACTATAGAACTATAAGATAAAAAATGTGTCTTAAGCTTTAAGCCACTATGTTTGTGGTCATTTGTTAGGGGCAGTGAAAAACTACAGTGAAAACTACACACAAAGTGACCTTGATACAGGACAGGTGTCGCCCCAGCCAGCTCAGCTCTGCTGAGCTGGAGGACCTGCCACCTCTGCCTGGGTGGTATTGGTGTGGTGGCAGCTGGCCGAGGAACCAGCAGGCTAGAGGGTAGGCAAGGGGGGGCCTCCCACCCCACCACGACCAAAGGCACCAATGGCCAAAGGGGCCAGACAACTGCTGGGGAGACACTGGCGCCTTGGTGTCTCCTCCTCTTTGCACTTATGACTGAATAGGGAACCCCCATTTCCTATGCCTAGGTCAATTTCATGTAAGTTTCCTAGGTCTCAACTCCGAGAAAGGACTGTGTCCATTCATAAATACATTCATTCACCTTGCCCCTCTGGAAGATGCTGTATCCATTCATCTCCTGGCCTCATATAGAAGGAAATCCTGCACCTATATATACCTCTAGACAAAGAGCCCAGGGAGAGAGACGGAGAGATTTCTCTCTCGACTTGGGTTTTCTCTCCCTACTGCGAGTTTAGTGTTTGTGTATTCTTTTCTGTAAATAAATCCTGTCTTACCACTGATCTGTGGTCTGGGATTTATTCTTCAAATCACTGAGACCAAGAACCTGAAACTTCGGTATCAGATTTGGCGAGCCAACCAGGGAAGAAGACGAAATTCCGGTATCAACCTGATCCTAATTAAGATTCCTTGAGCATGTCTGTCGCTTCTGAGTCAAGAATCCTAATATGGACCGCTTGAGTCTTTTAACCTTGGCTTTAGAATAATACTTTGTGTCTCTTTTATAAATGACATTCCTTAACTCATCTGCTTAATGGTAGATTAGAAAAGAGAAGATTTTTTTTTTTTTTTTGAGACAGTCTCAAGCTGTCACCCTGGGTAGAGTGCCATGGCATCACAGCTCACAGCAACATCAAACTCCCAGGCCCAAGGGATTCTCTTGCCCCAGCCTCCCAAGTAGCTGGGACTTACAGGTGCCTGCCACAACGCTCTACTATTTTTTGGCCCAGGCTGGTTTCAAATCTGCCATCTCTGGTGTGTATGTAGCTGGTGCCCTGGCCACTTGAGCTGCAGGCGCCAAGCCAGAAGATGCTTTTATAAATGACACTCCTTAACTCATCTGCTTAAAGGTAAAACCTTGAATGGGCATTGGTGATGTTAAAGATCAGAGGCCACACCTGCCCTCAGGGCACTCCCCTCTGCTTGAGTGGAAGGAGGTGCACTGTGGTGGACCGTAGGGAGGTCTGGGGAGTGCAGAGGAGGGCAGGCTCTCAAGGTTCATGAAGGCAGTGACATCTGATTTCGACCTTGGGAGAGGGGAAGGTTTCCAGGCTTGGTGAAGAATGAGAGGCACTGTGGATTGTGTCAGGGTCCTCAGTCAAGGAATGAAGGAAGCAAAGGCCTGAAGGAAGTGATAGAGGAAATGGGCGCTGGTTGGCCAGGCCTGCAGATGGGAGGTTCTGGGTGCTGAGCTGGATGGGTGAGCCAGTGCCAAATTGTGATGCCTGGTCAGTGCCTGGTGAGCATCTTGACTATAGTCAGAGGGCAAATGCCGTATTATGGAAAGTTTTTGAACAGTGGAATGACTGGTTTGGGGTTGTGTTCTATAATTAATAGTAAATCTGATTATGCTTTCAAATGTTAAACAATCTTTGAACTCCAAGCGAGATGGCTTTTCTGGGCCTAGGAGAGCCCCAGGTCTGAGCTCTAACAGGAGGGTAGGGCTGGACTCAAGACACCCAAGAAGAGCTTTTGGGAATTTGTAGTAGGGGAGAAAGTATTACAGACTCCCCACCCAGGCTCTTTCTTCCTGCTCTGTGTGTCTGGCTTCTACTCACTTCCAGGTTTCAGCTCCTAGGTCTCCCCTCAAGGCCTTCGCTGGCCATGCCACAGCGCCTATGGGCCTCTCAGATCAACAAACAGCAGAGCAGGGCAATGCGAACACCAGAGGCCACAGAGGCTGTCATAAGAGCTCTCTGAGTGTCAGAACCACATCTCTGTCCTCTGGCACATTGTGGGCCACATTTGTCACTAAATACATAAATCAGGCCCTTTTGGAGGGGATCCAGGCTGTGCTCCCTAAGCCCAGGCCTGCAGAGCTCCACATCTCCCCCCCTTTTTTTTTGAGATAGAGTCTCACTGTGTCACCCTTGGTAGAGTGCTGTGGTGTCACAGCTCACAGCAACTCAAACTTTTGGACTTAAGTGATTCTCTTGCCTTAGCCTCCCCAAGTAGCTGGAACTACAGGCACCTGCCACAATGCCTGGCTATTTTTTGGTTGCAGCTGTTGTTTAGCAGGCCCAGGCCAGGCTTGAACCCACCAGCCTTGGTGTATGTAGGTGGTGCCCTACTCACTGAGCTACAGATGCCAAGCCTCCATATCCCTTTTTTAATGGCACATCGAGGGGTTGGAATAGAACATCAAGGAAACAATTAACTGGACATTTTTCATGCTGTGCTCATACTTTAGCGTTCCCAGAACAAAGTGCTGGCTTTGGCCCTTAATAGCAGCTGCCCTGCCAAGGCCTGTGAGGAGATGACACATGTGGATGTTTGGGAGCAAAGGTTAGGAAGTGGCCTTGGGCCCTTCCACTGCAGGGTTGCCATCTGTTTGAAGAGCAGCCACCAGAAATAATCCACTGATTCCACCGGTAGAGAAATGCATATTGAATGGGGGACTGCCACCTTAGAAGGCCTGGCTGAGGCTACCCAGCTGTCCTGCAGCAGGGCCAGGGAGGGTGGAGCTGCTCCAGTCAGGTGCTGTGGTGGAGGCCAGCAGGGGCAGGAGGAACACCCTGAGCCCATCTGGACATCTGAACCTCCAGGGGAAGCCCTCCAATTAGGAGCTGAACGGTGCCCCCCCTCCAATTCATATGTTGAAACCCTAGTTCCTAGACTGTAACAAACTGGTGGTTAACATGAGGAAGGAGGTGGTGGAGGTGGTCAACATAAGAAACTAGGCCTATTATACTGATATATACCTGTGTTGCACATCTGGTCTATGAAAATTAGGTCAACTTAAGGAGGTGGTCAGTGCAGGGAGGTGGTTACCTTTTAAAGTTCTACTGTCTGTGTGTATATACAGGGTGGCCATAAAGTGCATATGGAATTATAGCCACCCTATACCTGGAAGAAAGCAATTTATTCAGAGGAATTGGCTCATGTGATAACAGAGGCTGACAGGTTCCAAGATCTGCAGAATAAGTCAGCAAGCTGGAGACCCAGGAGAGCTGATGGTGTAGGTCCACGATGAAGGCCAGCAGGCTTGAAACCCAGGCAGAACCGATCTTTCAGTTCAAGTTCAAAGGTAAGAAAAAAAATCAGTGTCCCAATTTGAAGGCCATCAGACAGGAGGAATTCTCTCACTCTGGTGAAGGTTGATCTTTTTGTTCTTTCAGGCCTTCAGCTACCTGGATGAGGCCTGCCCATGGTGGGGAGGGTTATCTGCTTTACCCAGTCTGTGAAGTCAGGTGTTGATATCACCTAGAAATACCCTCATGGAAATGTTTAGAATAATATTTGTCCAAATATCTGGGCACTCCATGGCCCAGGCAAGTTGACACAAAAATTAGCCATCTTAAGTCCACCCCTTATCAATTTGGCATCTGCACACAGCTCCTTAAACTTCTAATCTAATAAGAAAAGGAGATGGAGCTGGGCATGGTAGCTCACGCTGGTTGTGCCAGCTACTTGGGAGGCTAAGGTGGGAGGATCATTTGAGGCCAGGAGTTTGAGAACAGATTGGGCGATATAAGTATAGTGAGACCCCATCTCAAAATAAATAAATAGAAAAAGAAAAGAAAAAGAAGAAGAGACTGGAGGCTCAGGGACGCCCAGAGGGCGAGCACGTGGAAGCAGCAAGGGGGCAGCCATCTGCAAGCCAGAGAGAGAGGCCAAGAAGAACCCACCCCTGCTGGCCCTTGATCGCCGACTTCCAACCTCCACAACTGTGAGAAAATAAATTTCTGCTGTTTCAGCTTCCCAGTCTGGTGTTTATGTTATGGAAGTCCTAGTGGCACACCCCCTTCCAAACAGGGAGCTCCCTTCTCTCTTGGCTACCCCTTTCCTCAGTCTGCAGCACCTTCCTCGCCTCCATGGTTTGCCCCTTGACATTCCTGAGGCCAAGGGAGCGGCCTGCTGGTGAGACAGGAAAGATGGGCTCAGAGAGCTTGGGGAGTCTTCTCTGGACTTTCAGTGGGAGGGTTCAGAAATCAGTAGGCCACCAGCCTAGAGGGTGTCTTTGTGTGACTCTGCAGAAGGCGCCTTGCCTGACCCAGGGGAGGACAGCCTCAGAACACATAGCTACGGCGGGACTTGCCACTCCCCGTGCACACACTGCACCACCACGCTGTGGCCTTCCTTCTGGGCCTCTCCGTCCACTCCCCGGTCTGCACATGCTCTGTCACCACACCCTACAAGGGAAAGAAGGATGGCACACCCTGAGAAGCAGTATGTCTCCTCCAACAAAACACAGTGAGCAACAACAGCGAGGAGGCCATGTTTGTGCCTGCACAGGCCTGTGATATTTACATTCACTAGTAACAGTTTTTCTGACACACAGACTCTTCAGGAGGAAGCTGAGAAAGTGAGTGACAGTTTCTCTGTGTCCAACAGCTTCTTGGATCAAGTCCAAAAAATGAAGTACTTCAAACATGAAGTGCTCTGGCACTTTTATAACAGGTGGAAGTAGGGCCACCAAGTGAAGTTGGGGGCACCAGGCACCTTCTTTCCCTGTGTCTGAAGAGAGGAGAGTGAAGGAGGTCCTGGGGTATCCGAGCCGTCATGTTCCCGGCGGGAGCAGAGCTCAGCAGTGTGTGACCAGGAGCATTGACTGTGCACTTGGACTGTCCTTGGCACTGTCCCAGCATCCTGCAGTGTGTACTGAGGCCTCTGGAGAGATCCAAGATCAGTATCTCCCAAGGACCAAGTGAATGCAACAGATTTCTTGGACGGAGAGGTTGTGTGGAGGCCTGATCACTAGCAACTATAATCCTGCAGGTAGGTACTGTGAGCCCAAATCCCCGGCTGGAGGATGCACTTGTCTGTAGGTAAAGCGCCCCTTCCACTGTGGCCCTCTAAAAATGACTCTCACACTCTTCCTTTCAACCTCTTATGTTCTTTATGGCGGTGGTTTGCACATAGGTCCATCCCAGTCAGCTCTCTCTGCCCTTGCAGCTCTCTGGGGCAGAGACACGCATGGCCAGGTGCTGCCTCGGTGCCTGGCCTGTGGGAGGTGCTCGGTTGCCATTGAACATCATGCTGTAGTAGGGACTCTATGTTTAAGGACAGCCTCCAGCAAGCAGGCCCTGGCAAGGGAGGTACAGGTGTGATTATAACCTGGGACAGAATTAAAGGTGGAGCGAGGCCAGGTTTGGTAGGAGTTGAAAGTTGGATTAGGACTTGTTCTGGCTTTTGGCCTCCCCATTGCCAGGCACATAAAACCACTCCTGGTTGTGTGGTGAGCATGGTATCCGGGGAACAGAGCCCCAGGCTGGGGTCCCAGGGAATCGATCTCACAGAGGATTGGCCCAGCCTGAGTCAGTGGGTCTCAGAGGTTGTATCAGTGAGGCAAGGCTGAGTGGTGGTGCAGAGACAGACAGCTCCCGACTCTCTGGGCTCAAACAACTCACGTTTATTTCTTGCTCATACTACATATCCATTGCGGTGGGTGGGTGGGAGTGGCGAGCAGAATCCTGCTCAAATTTAGAACTTGGCTGGCAGAGGAGGGCTTCAACTTGAGGGCTGCCCTATGTGGCGACCTGTACCCAGGCCCTCGGAGCTGCCGCTGGAAGCAACCCTCTGTTACACTGCACTAGTCACCGCAGACCACCTCCCAGCAGGCAGTGTCACCATGTTACAGGTGCCCAGAAGAGAAGCTGCTGGTGGTGAGTGGTTGGGAGTAGGGGACTTGTCCCCAGCTATGAGGTTGCCCCTGTCCCCCAGGACTGAGCCCAGTGCGGGCACAGGCTGAGGAGGCCTTAGGAATGCTGGTTTGGGAGCTTATGTCATCTCAGCAAGCTTCACCTTCCTTACACTTTCTCAGCAGACTGTGAAATCCAATTTAGAATGTGCAGCAGAGCCCCGAATTCTAACCTCTTATCAGGCAGCTGGGCAGTGTCAGGGTGGGGTTGAAAAAACCATTAGGAACCAAAGTGGTGTCTGTATTTTGGTTTTGTGTTTTATTTTCAGGAAATAGGAAGGAAACAAAGTGAAGTAAAGATAGGAATACAAATAAAAATAAAAATTTAAAAAAAAAAAACCAGAAGCCAAGATGGCCCTGCCTTTGCTGGAAACAGCAGACAAATTGGAACGGAGGGTGGATGGCAGAGCGGGACGGGACAGGATGCCACACGTTGTTGGGAATCAGGATGCCAGGAAGAAGAGCCCCCTGTGCTCTCAGGCCCCCACAGCAAAGGCCGAGCTATCAGGCAGAAAACAAGCAAGAGAGAAGACATTTGCTGAGATGAGTTGCTGGTGGCAGGAGAGTGCGTGGGAATGGGGAGGAGGATGTGGGGCCCTGGCATCAGCTTCCCTCCAGCTGGCCCAGCCTGGATCACATCTTGCTGTCCTAGCTATGACTCCCAACTGAGGCGTAGGGTTAAGTGTCAGTTTCTCTAGGAAGCATCCCCTGGCCTCCCAAGCTGGGCCGGCTGTGCCCTAGTTCCCTCTGAGCATCCTGCCTTCTTTACCCCCAGTGAGGCTGTGCTGTCAGGGGCTAGCACCCCCTGGGAACAGGGGGCACTGTGCATTGAGAAGGAGTGAATGATGGGCCGGGCAGGAGGTGAGCAGGCCAGATGGAGGCCCCTGGATGTGGAGAGGCTGGCTGTACCTGGGTCACTCTAGGCTGGTCCAGGCCCTGCCACAGTGCCATTCTTAGACCCGGACAACTCAAGCCCCTGGGTCCAGCCCAGACTCTAGGGACCTCTGGGTCAGCTCGAGGCTCTGG
This sequence comes from Galagoides demidoff, assembly GCA_963574575.1. Classification (NCBI taxonomy): domain Eukaryota; kingdom Metazoa; phylum Chordata; class Mammalia; order Primates; family Galagidae; genus Galagoides; species Galagoides demidoff. Next base: position 8,011 of record CAUYQV010171893.1, on the reverse strand, counting down.
GAAACAAGAACTCTCATCTGCTACACTGCCTGGTCTGACCCCTCACCCCTCAGCTTGCCCCGTCTCTGGCAGTTACAGAGTCAAACAGCCCACACAACTTACAGACACAAGTTCTGGGGCCTCATCCCTGACTCATCAGGCAGGGCTGCCCCAGGATTAGTCTTTCCAGGGAGGAGGAATTTCTCCAACTCTTTCAGAAACATCCAGAATGTTCCCACATTTCCTCCTGAATCTTTCCCTCATCTCTGGGGAGGGAACCATTCCTGTGCACTAGAAAACAGAAGTGCTCAACCCATTCACTGATGTTTACTGCCTCAGTGTACCCATTTGTAAAACTTGGGCTGCATTTGCCCTTTCTTATATTACAGAAATTTGGGGATCATTAATATTAAAACATTGGATGACTTTCAAATTGTATGTGAAAACACCACACTGTACCCCATGATTACATTAATGTACACAGCTATCATTTAATAAAAAAAGAAAGAAAGAAAGAGAAAATATTGGATGACTTTTGGAAGACAGGGAATCTCTTTTCATGATTTTTTGTTATTTGTGTAGGCAGGGTCTTGTTTTGTCACTCAGCGGTACGATCACAGCTCATCGCAATCTCAAACTACTGGGCTCAAGTGATCCTCCTGCCTCAGCCTCCTGAGTAGCTGGGACTACAGGCACCTGCCATGTATTTTTTTCAGTGACAGGTTCTTGCTATGTTGCTCAGGCTGGTCTTAAACGCCTGGACTGACCTTCCACAGCTCTTGGATTACAGGTATGAGCCACTGTACCTGGACAGTTGTCATGATTTTGTCCTCCAGCTTCCCTTATGTCTCTGGAACCTTCTGGAATGTGTTGCACAGGCCAAACTACAGAGGGGAACCCAGAGATGGGCAGGGGTGGGCAAGTAGATGGTCTCTGGCTTGGTATCATTCTAACAAAGGCAACAATTTCATCTAAGTTCCTCTTCAAAGATAAGTAATTCAAAACTGCTAGTCATTCAGGTGGGGTCTTTTGGCCAGAAAATCCAGGAATGTCCAGCCCTGGCCCTGGGGAGAATGGCTGGGGAGAGAGACCCTTCAGAAATGAGGAGAGGCCTGAAGAAAGGGTCTCCAGGTATGAGCCAGCCTTGGCACCAGGCCGAGCTGCTCCAGCTGTAGCCGCGTAGGCCTATAGGCATTGAGGTTGCTGTAGAGGGCAGGTGGGCCATTGTGGGGCCGAGGGCAGAAGTGGGCCTGGGGACTTAGTGCTCCCCATGGGCTGTGGTAGGGCTGAATGCGGGGTGGTGGAGGTGGGTTTGGGGTCCTGGGACTGCCAGGCCCAGAGGATGTGGACAGACTCTGGTTGTGAGGGTGGCTGCCCGTTGATGGGCTGCTGAAGGGGTCAGAGGACGTGTGGTCACTGGCTGAGTGGCTGCTGCTGAGGCCACTGGGGAGGCTGTGGCTGGCTCCAGGCAGGAGGGGAGCAGCCAGCCTGGGGGACTTGAGACCCATCACAGGCTTGGAGGAGGCATAGAGGTGGTGGAACTCCTCGTCAAACGGCTCCACCGCTTGGCCTGTGAATTTGGAGAGGATGTTCCGGTGGACATGACCACAGAGCCAGGTGAAGCTGCAGGGGAAGAGAAGAGAGGATGAGGAGAAGGAAGAGGTCATGCCTGGCCACAGTCCTCCTGGGCTACTAGTTTGGGAGTTGTGGGGACCCCCTCAGGGCAGGGAGAGAGGGGTCCCTCCCTGTGCAGGTGCATCTCATCCCACAGAAACCCCCGGGGGAGAGGTTGTTATCCCCATCTTACAGATGACAAAAACTGAGGCCCAGAAATCAGAACATGTTTGCAAAGGAATATTACAACACTGGGGCTGTCCTCCAGGTGCTCAGATTGAAGAAGTAGGAAGGGGCTGAGTCCCAGCTGCCCTGACTGTGCTCAGGTGAGTGTGGGTGTGGGGACACCACCTTCTCTAATGGCACAAGGGTCTGGAGAAAGCAGCTGCAAAAAATGGCTGCTCCCTGGAAGCACAGACTGTATTTTCATGAAAATCTAACATGTTCTTGAGAGAGGATTTAGCCCCATTTTCAGGCACATGGACCCAGCAGGGATGATCTGGAAAAGGAGCATGATGTGCTTTTGGGGGGTATGAGAAAGGGACACAGGGAGAGCCCAAGGAACCACAGGGTCCCTGGTAGGTGTGGTTTATGCAAGAAAGTCACCTAAACAGCCACCACAAGAGGAGACTCTCAAGGAAAGGCCTTGCCCCACCCCTTTAAGGTTTTTAAATGAAAACAAAATACTTAAGGCATTTATTACTTCTTATGTATTTCCCGATTTAACCAAAGTCTCTTCTGTCTCTGATGATAAACTCCTTTCATCCCCCCAACTGCCCCCAATCCTTGAAAATCCAGGGACAGCATAGACAGACCTACCAAGAGCATCAGGCTGAAGATTGCTGGGTCCCCACTCAGGTGACCCTGAAGTAATGGGAGAAGGAGGGTCATGGGGACAGAGTTGCCAAGGGGACAGCACCTGAGCTGAGCAAAAACAGGCCCCCAGTGGTGGACTTCTCAGTCCCCTTCCTGCCTTTTTTGCCACCTAGAGGCCTGGCCCCAGCCCGGGCAGGGGGGTTCCCTGCTCCATGAAGCAGGGCAGGGTGCACAAGGCTCAGTGATCCTGGGAATAACAATGAGGCTTTGTTTAAACCTCCCTGACCCAGGAGCCCCCCATGTTCCCAGAGGTGAGCGTGTGACTCTGGGACCAGTCGTGAAGGAGGTGACCACCCCCACAGAGGGACTTGCCCTGTGTTGCCTGGAACTGGGCTGAAAGCACAATAGCTGCAGCTTTGCACAAAAAAAATAAGTCTAAAGTCCTCCCAGCAGCTCCTCAGGCCTCTGTGCCTCTGTGTGTCTCCCAGGTGTGTTCTGCCCGGGGCTCTGTGCAACCATGGTCCCTTACAGGTCTGTGCATCGTGTGCTTTAGTGGCTACACTTACTTGAAGTAAGGGGGAAAACTACACTGAGTTTTTATTGGTTTTGCCCCTAAGTACATAAAATTCACTTAATCATAAGCTGGCCCATGACTAAATTCTCCTTGGGGTCTGTTCATGGCCTATCTTTATTTACTTAACTATCTAGTTATTTAAAATAAGGTAGTTGGCACTTAGGCACCCACCACGTAAAAGAAAAGGCATCTTGAGGATAACCTGCCACAGTAACAGGGCCCCTCCCTGGAGCACTCCCACCCCCCAGGATCCCTGAATCAGATGAGATGGGCCTCCTGAGTCCCATGAGCATAAATAACTCCCTGCCTTTTCTTCTCCCATAGTGAATGTTTGATATAGTCTTGGAAGTAAATGTCTCTATCTTGGTTGTTTTGTAATATCTAGGCACTCTTTGGGGATTTTTTCTCACTCTGTATTACACTGCTAGGATCTGTAGCCTCTACAGTGCTTGCCGCAGTGTGTCATGGGCTGCTGTATAACATTCCCCTGCATGGTACTTGTGCTCTGTCTCCCCCACCACAATGGTTTATTCGTCACCTCCCACCGATGGGTATTGGGGCTGTTCTGCAGTGAGCAGTGCTGCCCTGGACGTTCTCATACACGTTTCCTCCTGCACCTGTGCAACAGCAGTTTCTCGTGGAAATATACCTAAGAGCAGAATTGCTGGGTTATAAACTAGGTGACTGGTCAGCCCTCGGAGAAAATGCCAAACTCCTTTCAGTCATCATATTCCAATTTGCACTCCCATCAGCAAGGGATAAAACAGCTCAGAAATCCAATGTTGGGCAGTGTCAGTCGTTTTCATTTTTTATTTTTTGAGATAGTCTCACTCTGTCACACTGGGTAGAGTGCTGTGGTGTCATAGCTCACAGCAGCCTCAAACTCTTGGGCTCAAGTGATCCTCTGGCTTCAGCCTCCTGAGCAGCTGGGACTCTAAGCGCCTAACAATGCTCAGCTAATTGTTTTCTATTTTCAGTAGAGACGAGGTCTTGTTCTTGCTCAGGCTGGTCTCAGTCTTTTTTATTTTTGTACTTGTTGAAAGTCTGAAATATCACCTGTAATCCCAGCACTCTGGGAGGCTGAGGCAGGTGGCTTGCCTAAGCAAAACCAGACCCGTCTTTACTAAAAATAGAAAAATTAGCTGGGTAGTTAGTCCCAGCTACTTGGGGGCATAAGGCAAGTGGACAGATTGAGCCCAAAAGTCTAAGGCAGTGAGCCATGATGCCAACTCACTCTTCAAATACGCACATAACCACACAACAATTTCCAAAACATTCCTTACCTTAGTGTGCTGTGATTATTTTTATTCTTTCCATACCATTTTCAAATAATTCTGGACATCCTCCACTAAACTGATTTTACAGCCTACTTACTAATGGATGGTGATGCATAGTTCAAAAAACATGGCTGGATGGCTGGACTTAGATGGCCTAACATGTACTTTCATTCATTCATTCAACAAACATTTATTTATGGCCATGTATAATGTGTCAGGACTGACTTACTATACTTCATGCCAGGAACGCAATAGAGAAGAAAGCATGCCCAGTCAAGAGCAAGACCCCATCTCCACTAAAAATAGAAAAACTTGCCAGGTGTTGTGGTAGGTGCCTATAATCCCAGCTCCCAAAGAGGTTGAGGCAGGAGGAGCTCTTGAACCCAAGAGTTTGGGGTTGCTGTAAGCTATGATGCCACAGCACTGTACCCAGAGTGACAGAATGAGACTGTCTCAAAAAAAGGAAAAGAGAAAAAGATTCATTCCAAAGGGAAAATCCATAGAGAAAGCAGATAGCGGTTGCTGTAGGGTGGGGAGAGAGGGGCATGGGAAGTGACTGTTCAGTGTGCATGGAGTTTCTTTTGGGGGTTAGAAAATATTTTACAACTAGATAGTGGTGAATTATGAATGTGCCAAATGTCACCGTACATTTTAAAATGGTTAATTTTTATAGGAATTTCACCATAATAATTAAAAGGAAAAGACAAGTGAGAATTCGTCAGTGAAGGCCGACTCCAGGCTTAGCTCTTGGTTCTGGGCCAACAGCCGAGGAGCAGACCCGACCTTTCCCACCCCGGAGGTAACAGGTCCAGTGTGGCTCGGTCACGGTCAGAAGGCTCAGAGTTTGAGGTTTTAGGCTGAGCCACCACTCCAAGCTTCATTCGCTTGCTACTCCAAGTCCTTTGTAGGTCTCCAGGGATGGGACAAAAGCCTGGTAAAGCAGCTTTGGCCGCTGGAGGAGGGCAGCTCACCTCACCTAGCCTCTTACAGCACAGTGGGGGCTGGAGGGAGGCTGGAGAACCAGAACTAGGTGGGCTCCACCTTCGTCCACAGGGTGTCCTGGGCGAGGTGGGGGCATGAGGACAGAAGCTGCAGCTCACGGCCCCTGCCCCCACGTTAGTCATGAGAGGACAGTGTTTCCTGGTCCCCACTCAGCTTCCACTGCGGGCTCGGGTTGGGGCACAGGTCTCCCCGCACAGCTGAGGGGGCGAGGCCCTGAGGAGCTGCAGTCCACCCTCCCAGTCCTTCCGCCTCGCTTTGTTTCTCTGTACTCTCATCACTCCCTCTCGGCATCGTTCCCTTTCTGTTTATCTGACTCTCGTTTCCCTCCCTGCTCTGAGTGTGGCCGCCAGCAGGGCATCCCCCAGACCTGAATCATGGAGGGTGTGGATCTGGCAGGCTCTCCAAACAGCTGTGGAATGAATGAACCAACAGAGGGGTGCAGAGACTTGCCTGAGGTCACCCGGCAGGCAGCTGCAGAGCTGGGAACTGAACCGAGGTCATCTGGCTGCTGGGCCAGGTTCGGCCGCTTCTAGACCCCTAGCACCAGCCATAGGTCCCATAAGAGGAATTCAGAGATGCTTTATCAGGGAAGCCACTGACTAGGGGTGGAGAAGGGCCTGGGAATTCGTTGGGGCCCCAGAGGGTTACTCCTGCCATCTTTCCAAGATGCTCTGTGGCAACTCGGCAAGCTCTGGCCTCTGAAGTAAGAGGAAGGGTGTCTTGGTGCCCTCATCTTCTTGGGACTATGTCACCCTCCCCTCCCCTAAGTCTGCTCTGCCTGATGACCCTTCACAAACAGGATCTTGACTGTCCCATGTCCCCACTTCCTACCTCAGGTCCTTGTCAGGGTATTGGCTGGTTGACAGCTGACAGCAACTATCTATTGAGCACCTACTGTGTGCCAGGAGCTATGACACACGTTCTGCTGGGTTTATGTCATTTAGCCTACCTGTGAGGACAGGTATTGTTATACCCATTTTACAGATGAGGAGAATGAGGCTGGAGGTGGTTAAGTCACCTGCCTGGTTCAGAAAGTGAGGCGCTTACATGTGAGCCCAGGCTGTCTGTGTCCCTTCCACCTTTAAACCACTCTGGTGTCTGGCCTGAGCAGAGATTAGTCCTCCTCTGTGGGTGTTTACATGGAGACCCTCAGTGCTGTGAGGAGCACTTCAGGCCTGCAGGCAAGCTGGGCAGGAGAGTATGAACTGCGCTTGGAGTGCCTCCTACACCACACTCTCTCTTCTTCCACAGCACTGGCCTTGTTTCCCTACCTCCAAATTCTAAAACATTTGGGGAGAAAATGGCTGTAGGAGACATTTTTTAGAGGGCCTTCTCTGAAAACTTGCCTCACCTCAGGCCTAGATGAAGGGCAGCCACGTTTTTGCCATGTGGCAGGTTGACAAGTTCCCTTCCTTGCCCCCCTCCCCCAGCCCGACCACAGGTTATTAGCTCGGAGGTGAACACCTGACTCAGAGACAGCTCATCCATCAGTTGGTGACCTGGGCCAACAGAACAACAGGACCAGGGGTAATGGTTGTGGGGGCTGGGCGGGAAGGCCCAGAAGATTCTGGAAGGAGGAGGCCAGCTGTACCTCATACAGTTCACGAGGGAGGAGAGAGAAGCAGAGAAAGAAGGGAAACAACAGGCCAGTGGTCCCATGAAAGCCAGTGAGTGGCTTTCATCCCAGCTCTTCCCGGACTAGATGAGTCCTGGTGGTCCCTTGCGACCTGCTTTTGGATGTTCCTGACATTAACTGGTACAGCCTTTCAACACCTCCCACCCTTTTACTCAGGCAGTTTAAGCAGAGATTCTGCGCCTTAAAATGAAACAGCCTCTACTAATTTAACAGAAACCAAATTTTTAAAACATAATCCACAAAGGTTTTTGTTGTATTTGGGAAGAGATGAGAAATATCATATAATATTAGACTTGGAAAATACTTATTTTTAAAAACTAAGAAATAGCCATCCTATCAAGCTTCACAGCAAGCAGAGAAAAAAAGGGAGCCTGTACAAAAATATAATGAATAGGATAAAAATCTATCATTCCAACTGAAATCACGAAAAGGAAAAAGAAAGGCAAAGCCAAAATATAAACAGCATTTTAGAAATAAATCCAAATATTTGACTTGGCACCTGTGGCTCAAGCAGCTAAGGCGCCAGCCACATATACCTGAGTTGGTGGGTTCGAATCCACCCTGAGCCCACCAAACAACAATGATGGCTGCAACCAAAAAATAGCCGGGCCTTGTGGCAGGCGCCTGTAGTCCCAGCTACGTGGGAGGTGGAGGCAGGAGAATCGCTTGAGCCCAGGAGTTTGAGGTTGCCATGAACTGTGATGCCACAGCACTCTACCCAGGGCGACAGCTTGAGGCTCTGTCTCCAAAAATAAATAAATAAATAAATAAATAAATAAATAAATAATAAAATCCAAATATTTGCAACTGTAAATAGATTATACCTATGTATTAGAACACTGAGATTGTCAAATTATATTTTTTAAACACCAATGATGTTACTTACAAGTGGCACACCTAAAACAAAATCTAACAGAAAACTTGAAAATAATGGGGTGGTAAAAGCTAGACTCTGCTATAGACTAAATATTTGTGTCCCCCAAGTAGATTCCTATGTTGAAATTCAAATCCCCAGTGAGCTGGTATTGAGAGGGGGGCCTCTGGGAGGTGATTATGTCATGAGGGTGGAGCCCTCAGAGATGGGACCGGTGCCCTCATGAATGACTTCTCAGT
>CAUYQV010171891.1:0-12377 GCA_963574575.1 Galagoides demidoff | reverse complement strand
ACATGAAAAAAGCTAACAATCCCATATATCAGCCTAAATGCCCACCAACCCAGGAATGGATTAACAAGCTGTGGTATATGTACACCATGGAATACTATTCAGCTATTGAATAGTAATGGAGACTTTACAGCCTTTGTATTAGCCTGGATGGAAGTGGAACACATTACTCTTAGTAAAGCATCACAAGAATGAAGAAGCATGAATCCTATGTACTCAATTTCGATATGAGGACAATTAATGACAATTAATGACACAGTGGGGGTATGGGAAGGGGAGAGCAGAGAGAGAAAGGAGGGAGGGGGGTGGGGTCTTGGTGTGTGCCACACCTTTTAGGGGCAAAACACAACTGTAAGAGGGACTTTACCTAGCTAATGCAATCAGTGTAACATGGTTTCTTGTACCCTCAAATAAAAAATAAATAAATAAATAAATTTTGTTAGTAAAACTAGAAGCGAACGTCCCTGGGAAACCCAGCCTCCTCTGGCCTGGGCAGGTTCTCCAGCCTTGCCCTTCATTGCACGTTACATGCCAGCCGAGATGGCTGGCCTAGCTCTGTCTTTTTTTTTTTTTTTTTTTTTTTGAGATGAAGCCTCAAGCTGTCCCCCTGGGTAGAGTGCTATGGCATCACAGCTCATAGCAACCTCCAACTCCTGGGCTGAAGCGAGTCTCCTGCCTCCGCCTCCCAAGTAGCTGGGACCACAGGCACCGGCCACAACGCCTGGCCATTTTTTGGTTGCAGCCGTCATTGTTGTTTGGCGGGTCCGGGCTGGGGATTCGAACCCGCCACCTTAGGTGTATGTGGCTGGTGCCTTAGCCGCTTGAGCCACAGGCGCTGAGCCTCCTCCACTATTTCAAGGCCACTTTTTTTTAAAAGACAGAGTCTCACTTTGTCATTTTGGTAGAGTGTGATGACAACATAGCTAACAGCAACCTCAGACTCTTGGGCTGAATTGATCCTCTTGCCTCAGGCTCCCAAGTGGTGAGACTACAGGTGCCCACTGCAACTCCTGGCTAGTTTTAGAGATGAGGTCTTGCTCTGGGTCAGGCTGGTCTTGAACTCCTGAGCTCAAGCAATCCACCTGTTTCAGCCTCCCTGAGTGCTGGGATTACAGGAGTGAGCCACCATGCTGGCCGCCAAGCTGCTCTTGAGTGACCAGGAATTATTCCGCTGCTCCCCTCCCATACTATGGTTTATGCAGATATATTTTGCACCTATTTCTCCTCAGAATTTTTTTTTTTTTTTGAGACGGAGCCTCAAGCTATCCCCCTGGGTAGAGTGCCATGGCATCACAGCTCATAGCAACCTCCAATTCCTGGATTCAAGCGAATCTCCTGCCTCTGCCTCCCAAGTAGCTGGGACCACAGGCGCCTGCCACAATGCCCAGCCATTTTTTTTTTTTTGGTTGCAGCCATCATTTGTGTTTGGCGGGCCGGGCTGGGGACTCGAACCCACCACCTTAGGTGTACGTGGCTGGTGCCTTAGCTGATTGAGCCACAGGCGCCGAGCCTCTCCTCAGAATTTTTGCCATCTCCCAGCACTTTACTAGGACAATAGAATGCAAATCTCCTGTGCTTCGAACCCTTCACGCCTAGCTGGGGCTGTTGCCACCTTTCCAGGACTTGGCCTGAGGAATGGCTCAGGCTGGATACTGGTGCCCCTTCTCATGATCTCCCTGGCTCTATCCCCTGTCCCTGCTGCGCACACTGGGGAGTGTTTCTCTGTCCCTGCTTTGAAGGCGGGTGGAGGTGGGGCAGATCCTTGCTTCCAGGTACCTGCTTTCCTATTGCCTGTGTCTTATTTTCTCCTATTCCGTTACCACCCCAAATCAATGACTCACCACAGTCACGGCAACATCTACAGACATTTCTGGTTGTCACAACTGGAGAGCTCAGGGGTGGAGGCCGAGGATGCTGCTAAGTAGCTCCAGCACAGGACAGGCCCCTGGAACCGAGAGTTATTGGCTCAAGATGTCAGTAGTGTAAGGTGACCAGACGTCCCGCTTTTAGTGGGACAGTCCCAATTTTTAACAATTTGTCCTGTGTCCCGCAGCATTTTAAAAAAGTCCTGATTTTTGGAAAGAATGAACGACAAGCTAGGGAATATGAGAGAATAGGAAGGGAATATACGGTTTTGGGCTGCCATGTGCTATTTCACCAGGATATGTGTTTTATATTATTTTTGTTAATTTTATAATGTTAAACTTTAATAACAAATAATTGTTGAGAACTGCTTATCAAAGTTTGCATTGGTGTCAGGCCCCACCCTCCAGGCCCTGCCCCAATGGTGGCCCGCTTTACCAATGTTAAAATCTGGTCACCTTACAGTAGTGCCAGCTTTGAGAGACTCCGCTTAGGTTCTCAGAAGTGTCAGGAAGCTCTGTCTTTTCCACTGTGCTTCCTGCCATCAGAAATTGCTGGCCCCAGGCGATGAGAACAGAATGTCTAGCTTTTAAGTGGGGAAAAAGTTAATAATGACCAGAATTCACTGTTACATCAAAATTCTTACCACTCTCCTTAAGAAAGGAATTTTAAAATCTTTCAAATTCCTCTTTTATACAAATTCTTTATTTTTTATTTTTATTTATGTTTTTAGAGATGAGGTCTCATTCTTGCTCAGGCTGTCCAGAACTCCTGAACTCAAGTGATCCACCTGCCTTGGCTTCCCAGAATGCTGGGATTACAGGTCTGAGCCACTATGCCCGACCCAAATAAATTCTTTACATCAAAATATAAAACAGAGCATTAGCAGTTATCTGGGACTTCTAGATTGGCTAAAAAGACTCACCTAAGTTGCGAGGGGCAAAAAATCCACTCTAGAGAACTTTATTTTTTCTGATTCATCTTGGAAGGTGTTTTTTTTTTTTTTGAGACAGAGCCTCAAGCTGTCCCTCTGGGTAGAGTGCCGTGGCATCACAGCTCACAGCAACCTCCAACTCCTGGGCTCAAGTTAGTCTCCTGCATCTGCCTCCCAAGTAGCTAGGATTGCAGGTGCCAGCCACAATGCTGGCTATTTTTTGGTTACAGCTGTCATTGTTGTTTGGTGGGCCTGGGCTGGATTTGAATCCGCCACTGTAGGTGTATGTGGCTGGCACCTTAGCCACTTGAGCCACTTGAGCCACAGGCACCGAGCCTGGAAGGTGTTTTTGTAACTGGTTTAAACTTCCTTGATTGACTATCTGAAGACCTCAGATGACTCAGGCGAGTCACATTTTACTGATTTCCTGCCAGGATGTGGAGAACAGTGGGCTGTGAATGTGTAAACATGGATTCTGAGCTGGCTTCTCCTCCCGGCAGCTTCACTTCTCTGGGCCTCAGTTTTCTCTTGTGTTAGAGGTTTACACCAGCGTATGTTGGAAATGGTAAATGATCACTGAAGTTTCCCCCCTATGATTTAGGATCAGATTATGAACAGAAACGACTTTTCCTATACAGACCCTAAAATGTCCTACCATCAAGCCATCTTTTTTTAGGATACTCTTCAGCGATTCTCTCTGGATTGCTAGTTGTCCTCTTTTTCTGCCGTGCGCCCTTCATTAGGGTAACAGACTAGCGGCTCTTCAGAGACACCAACAGTGATGTAAAGAAAAAGCAAAGGGGCCAGACCTCATTTCCCACAGTGCCTCTCAGATCAATGTGCTTCACGGTTTGCACGTCTAATATGGGGAGGAGAGAAGGGTCTGAACTCTGCCCCTTCCTCTGTCTTGCTGGGATCTGGAGTGCCAGCTTCACCCCCGCAGGTGAAAGCAATGTCCAAGGAGATGGAAAAACAGGATAGGAGGATTGCAGAACTCAAGTGACAGGACGGAATAGCACTACCCCACCACATCAGGTTATGCACTTCAGAAATGCTTGAAAGAGACGCAGCTTCTCAATATATATTTTAAATTTATTTATTTTTGAGACAGTGCCATGGTATCATCATAGCTCTCATCTCTTGGTCTCCAGAGAGCCTCTTGTCTTACCCTCTCCAGTAGCTGAGAATACAGGTGCCCACTACAATGCCCAGCTAGTTTTCTACTTCAGTAGAGATGGGGTCTCACTCTTGCTCAAGCTGGTCTTGAACTCCCGAGCTCAAGTGATCGACCCACCTGGGCCTCCGAGAGTGCTGAAATTATAGATGTGAGCCACCATGCCCGGCCAACTATTTTTTAAAGAATGTCTTTGTTAGAGCTGCTTAGTCTTTTGCCCTAATGAGTAGATGACTTGGTCACATACTGACTAAAACAGAAAACTTAAAATGAAAAATGCATTCTGTTATGTACAGTAGGAGGTCTTTAGTTTTGTCTTCTAATAACTCATTCCCAAATATTTTAAAGTAAGAAGAAGGTATGAATGAGGATAGGTCTATCTTGTTCATAATCTCTTCTTTTGAGATTGCACTGTTTAGTTCTAGGAGTTCTTCACTAAATAAAAATCATTATAATCCACTCCAAGTTGGTCTTTTTTACCTATGCTCTCAAAGAATTATCAGTTTCTATATCTGCAATTATTCAAAGTTTAGACTTAAGTATTATATTTCATACTGTATTATTCTTGTGGTCACTCTATTTCTAGTCTTACTGCTTTCCTAAAACACAGGGGATGCAGCTGTCTTCCCATCTCTGCAGTTTCTGTCTCAGCCCTCTGAAAGGCATGCTTGGGGAAGAGTTCCCTTGAGGCCTCAGGGAGCTGGAAGCAGTGGCACAGGGAGGGGGTAGCATAGATCATTTTGGCTTTTACTGAAAAGGCAACAACTTATTATCAGAATTCTGCTCAAAAATTGACTACTTCCTAGCAAAAGTTCTCTCTGGCTACTGTTAATAGACGCTCATTTGCAAGTTATAATAAGAGTAATTATTAAGTATTAGTTCAGTTATTAATTTAATTCTGTAAACTGTTTTTATGGTGGCTCGGCGCCTGTGGCTCACGCGGCTAAGGCGCCAGCCACGTACACCTAAGGTGGCAGGTTTGAATCCAGCCCGGGCCCGCCAAACAACGATGGCTGCAACCAAAAAATAGCCGGGCGCCTGTGGTCCCAAGCTACTTGGGAGGCTGAGACAGGAGACTTGCTTGAGCCCAGGAGTTGGAGGTTGCTATGAGCTGTGATGCCATGGCACTGTACCCAGGGGGATAGCTTAAGGCTCCGTCTCAAAAAAAAAAAAAAAAAAGAAGAAGAAGAAGGTGTTAATGAACTATTATATTTTATTTTATATTGAGACAGAGTCTTACTTTGTCAACCTCAGTAGAGTGCAGTAACATCATAACTCACAGCAACTTCAAACTCTTGAGCTTAAGGGATTCTCTAGCCTCAGCCTCCAGGGTAGCTGGGACTACAGGCACCTGCCACAACACCTGGCTATTTTGTTTTGTTTTAGCAAGCCCTGGCTGGGTTCAAACACACCAGCCCTGGTGCATGTGGCCGGTGCCCTGACCACTGAGCTTCAGGCACCCCAATGAACTTTTTTAAAAAAAGAGTTTGTCAGCATTAATCATCCTCCACGGGACATCCATGGTGACATGAATAATCACCTGAAAACCAGAGGACCCAATGTTACTGAAAAAGCATCCACATCTTCTTAAAAAAAGCAGAAGTAATTAAGAAAGCCAGGCCCCTAAATGGCAATTTCACATGTTTAACTATGACAAGTTATTTACATATCATTCCATGGAATTTGACTTTTCGCTCAGGTCAAATGACTATTTTTCTAAGTTAATTGTTTTCTCTTCTTATTCCAAGACTTCCTATGGCATTATAAAAAGTGAAACATGGCTCAGTGCCTGTAGCTCAGTGGTTAGGTGCTGGCCACATGCACCAGAGCTGGTGGGTTCAAACCTGGCCCAGGCCTGCTAAAAACAACAATGATAGCAACAAAAAAAATAGTCGGGCATTGTGGTGGGTGCCTGTAGTCCCAGCTACTTGGGAGGTTGAGGCAAGAGAATCGCTTAAGCCTAAGAGTTGGAGGTTGCTGTGAGCTGTGACAACATGGCATTCTACTGAGGGCTACATAATGAGACTCTGTCTCAGAAATAAATAAATACTAAAAAGTGAAACATTAATGCGTGAATGCCGTTAATAGAAAAAAGCTTTATAGAGAGTTAAATGAGGCCAGCTGTGCATCAGCATGGATAAGAATGAAGATGAAGGCTTGGCACCTGTACCTCAGCAGCCAGGGCGCCAGCCACGTACACTGGGGCTGGTGGGTTTGACTCTCAGGCTGGGCCTGCCAAACAACAATGACAACTACAAAAAATAGCCGGGTGTTGTGGTGGCACCTGTAGTCCCAGCTACTTGGGAGGCTGAGGCAAGGGCATCGCTTAAGCCTCTGAGTTTGAGGTTGTTGTGAGCTGTGATGCCACGGCACTCTACCAAGGGCAGTATACTGAGACTCTGTCTCAAAAAAAAAAAAAAAATGAAAATGTAGAGACTTGTGGCACTTGCCCACACACACTTCTCTTCTCCTCTGGGGTATACAGGAGGAATATACTTTCCACCTCCTGCCATGTTACCAGTCCTACCTAAGATCTTCTGCTCTAATGCAAGTCACCAGTGTGATTTTCAGGCTAAAGCGTTTAATTTCTGGTGCAAGGCTCTGCACCATCTTCTTGCCCTGCTTTGGTAACTATGAAACCCCAATGTTCCAAATAGTAAAGCTGCATCATGACTTGGACCCTCTATTAGCCTGGACCTCTGAAAGCCCGCGTGATGCAAAGATACTCACTGAGTATCACAGAGTATGTAATCTGAGCGAGGAACAAACTTTTTCTATGTAAGCACAAGATCTCAGAGTTATTTATTGTCACAGAAAAGTCTGTCCTATTCTGTTTAAAACAGAATAATACTAGAGAAGTTCTGAAGAGGGAAGACCACTACTGATGGTGGGATTGAACAGCAAAAAGGGTGGCAAAATTAAAAAGTGTTAAAAACTTTTTCTTTGTATAATGGGTATAATGTTTTGATTTATGATAATGAAAAAGTTCTGCAGATGGATAGTGGTGAATGTATTTTTTTTTTTGAGACAGAGTTTCACTATGTCCCCCTCAGGAGAGTGCCATGGCATCACACACAGCCTGCAGCAACCTCAAACTCTTGGGCTTACATAATTCTCTTGCCTCAGCCTCCAGAGTAGCTGGGACTGTAGGCACCCACAACAATGTCAGGCTGTTTTTTTGTTGTAGTTGTCATGGTTGTTTAGCAGGCCCAGGCTGGGTTTGAACCCACCGGCCTAGTGTATGTGGCTGGTGCCCTAACCATTGAGCCACAGCTCCCAGCCATGGTAAATGTATTTAATGCCACTGGATTGTGTACTTAAATATGGGTAAAATCAGAAAGTGATTGTTATATATATTTTACCACAATTTAAAAATCACCAAAAACAGATTTTTCTGTCAAAATCTTCTAGTAATATAAGGATTAGAAAAACAGGCACTCATATATTGTTAGTGAGAATATAAATATGTACTTCTTTCTGAAGACAATTTAGGTGATACTTATTAAAAGACTTTAAATGTGCCCTTTGATTCATTTGTTCCTTTTCTGAAAATTTAACTTAAATTAAGAAAATAGTTTACCAGCCCCCCCAAAGAAGAAAAAAACAGAAAAGTAAAACCTCTGTAAGTTGACCACCCAAGGACTATAATAACTAATCAATGTAGACAGGTGGTCAACATAAGGAATTAGGCCTGCTGTGCTGACTCTTACATCTAGTCTATGTTCTATGAAACTTAGGCCAACTTGGGGGCGATGTCTGTGGCTCAAAGGAGTAGGGCACCGGCCCTTTATACCAGACGTGGCAGGTTCAAACCTGGCCCTGGCCGAAAAAAAAAATTAGGTCAACTTGGCTTGGGGCCTGTAGCTCAAGCGGCTAAGGCGCCAACCACATACACCAGAGCTAGTGGGTTCAAATCCAGCCCAAGCCTGCCAAACAACAATGACAACTACAACCAAAAAATAGCCGGGCATTGTGGTGGGTGCCTGTAGTCCCAGTTACTTGGGAGGTTGAGGCAAGAGAATTACTTAAGCCCAGGAGTTGGAGGCTGCTGTGAGCTGTGATGCCACAGCACTCTACCCAGGGCAATAGCTTGAGGCTCTGTCTCAAAAAAAAAAAAATTAGGTCAACTTACGGAAGTGGTCAATGTAGGGAGGTGGTCAACTATGGAGATTTTACTGTAGTTTTTTAACTTTTATGTAAAATGAATTTAGCCCTAGCATGATTTTTAAAAATTAGACACAAGGTCTTGCTATGTTGTCCAGGCTATAATGCAATGGCTATTTACAATCTATTATAACACACTACAGCCTTGAACTTGGCCTCAAGGGATCCTCCCACCTTGGGCCTCCCAAGCAGCTGGGACTATAGGTTTGCACCACCACAGCTGGCTTTCTACCAGGATTTTTGAAAGCCCAAAATTTGAAACAGTCTAAACCTGGCCATAATAAATTGGTTAAGTAATTTAGAAAATATTCATATAATTGAACACTATGTAGGTATTTAAAATTAGAGAGTAGGAGAATATTTAATGACATAGGAGAAACGCTTTAATTTAATGTTAAGTGAAAAAGATACAGAGCCTTAGGTTGAGTACTAAATTCTTAGGTGTTGAGTTGACTAATTGTTTTTTCTTTTTTTCTAAGCAGTCTTACTCTGTCACCCTGGATGGAGTGCTGTGGCATCATCATAGCTCATAGCAACCTCAAACTCTTAGGCTCAAGTGATCTTCTTACCTCAGCTTCCTGACTAGCTGGGACTACAGGCACTGGCCAACATGCCGGGCTAGTTATTCCTATTTTTTAGTAGAGATGGGTCTCAGTCTTGCTTAGGCTGGTCTTAAATTCCCAAGCTCAAGCAATCTGCCCCATCTTGGCCTCCCAGTGTGCTAGGATTGCCATCATAAGCCACCACACTCAGCCTTCTATGCTGACTTTTGTTCATAAAATTGCTTTGTAAGATTGTTAACATTAGTTGCATGATTCAATCCAAGTTCTGTAAATATCTTAGGATATAATTAATCAGGGAATAATTAATAAATCATTAAAATAACTAAGTTTTAAAACCTCTTCCAGCTCGGCGCCTGTGGCTCAAGTGGCTAAGGCGCCAGCCACATACACCTAAGGTGGTGGGTTTGAATCTAGCCTGGGCTGCCAAAACAACAATGACGGCTGCAACCAAAAAATAGACGGGTGTTGTGGCAGGCACCTGTGGTCCCAGCTACTTGGGAGGCAGAGGCAGGAGACTCACTTGAGCCTAGGAGTTGGAGGTTGCTGTGAGCCGTGATGCCACGGCACTCCACCCAGGGGGACAGCTTGAGGCTCTGTCTCAAAAAAAAAAAAAAAAAAAAACCTCTTCCTATTTCCCACCTTTCTTGGATTTAGGCCCCTCTTTTATTGATGGTGGTTATTGAGAGAAGAATGGAGAAAAAGAAACTGGTTAGTTCTGCTTTCTCTGTTATCTTTTTAATATTACATCATCTTTCCCCAAACAGAGTCTTTTTGTTTTTGTTCTCGCCGTGAACATGACTTTAAAATATTCCCTTTTTATTTTCTAAATATTTTTCACACCTTTTAACACTCATTCTAGATTCTGCTTTTCTTGGTATCGTTCAAGGGTCACACTGCTGTCTGATGTTGAGGTAATGGACACATTTATCCACTGTCCCAGGTTTTGTGTTCAGCAGAGGAATCCCTCTGCAGTCCCTGCTGGTTTCTTAGGGATCTCTCTCTCCCCACCTCCCCCTTTAACCCCTCTCTTGACATTGTTAGAACAACAGTATTTTAACCTAACTTGCAGGAACACCAGAGGTATATAAAGGCTTTCTTAAGGGTACCGGCAGTGATAATTTTATTTCCATGGTCCTCAGCATCCGTTTGTCCTTTCCCCCAACATTGAGCTACCTGAAAAACCCTCTTGCAAGTTCTCCTTTTCCACCTCCTCTTTTACATTAACCTTTTGCCCTAGGAAGAAGAGAGAGCAGAAGAGCGCACTGCAAATTCATGTATCCTGCCTCTTTGTTTTAACATGTAAAAATCTCCATGGGAACAATGGTACCAAGGGAACAATGTGAAATGTTTTTTCCTAGAAGCCTGTAATGATTAACCTACCATGATGCTTTTTGTCTTTCCCTGTCTGGTACACATTTCTGTCAAGGACAAGGAAGTTCTGAACCTATCATGAGGTGGGGTGGTAGGAGTGATTGCAGTTCCCTTGGTTGACTTATCTCTCCCTTCCTTAAATACAGTTAGAGAACACATGGTTCTTAAGACTCATGAAAGCAATAAAGACGACATCTTTAAGAAATATTGAACATGGGCGGAGCCTGTGGCTCAGTGAGCAGGGCACTGGCCCCATACACTAAGGGTGCTGGGTTAAAACCTGGCCCCGGCCAAATTGCAACAACAACAAAAAGAAATAAATAAAAATAAAATTTCTAAAAATCTGTTTAAAAAAAAAGAAATATTGAACACAAGGTTGCAGTGAGCTGTGACTGCACCACTATACTCCAGCCTGAGTGATGGAGTGAGACCTTGTCAAAAAGGAAGGAAGAAAGAAAGGGGAGAAGGAAGGAAGGAAGGGAGGGAGGGAAAGATGTGGCACCTGTATCTCGGTGGGTAGGGCGCCAGCCACATACACCAAGGCTGGTGGGTTCGAACTTGGCCTAGGCCAGCTAAAACACAATGACAACTGCAACAGCAAAATAGCTGGGCATTGTGGCAGGCACCTGTAGTCCCAGCTACTTGGGAGGCTGAGGCAAGAGAATCGCTTGAACCCAAGAGTTTGAGGTTGCTGTGAGCTGTGATGCCATAGCAGTCTACCAAGGGCAATAGCTTGAGACTCTGTCTCAAAAAAAAAAAGAAAAAAAAGAACACTGAAAATGGCTCTTCTCTTATTTAAAAACAAAGTTTTTTTTCACTCTCTATAATACTCTTTCCCAGAATGTGTTGTCAGCTGAAAAGAAAAGCACCTTTGGACAGATTAGTCATGCTGATTCTTTAAAATACAACTGGACTCTTTTCTAGTACTACTAAGATTTTTGAGACGTGCTGGATAAAACCTGCACACAAAAAAATTTTCCATGACTTATCTGAGAATACATTGGCATTATTCAATAAGAGGAGTAAAACTTACTTATCAGTTCATGTCATGAGGTAGTTATTCCATTTACTGAGAATTATTCTGTGCCTCTGATTCCTGCTCTGTAAAATAGGATAAGAATTGTACCTCTGGCTGGGTATGGCTTGGCCTGTAATTCTAGCCCTGTTATAGGCTGAGGTGGGAAGATCACTTGAGCTCAGGAGTTTAAGACAAGCCTGAGCAAGAGTGAGACTGACCCCATCTCTACTAAAGTTAGAAAAGCAAAACAAACAAACAAAAAAATCAGCCAGGTGTTGTGGCCAGCGCTTGTAGTGCCAGCTACTTGGGAGGCTGATGGAGGAGGATTGCTTGAACCCAGGAGTTTGAGGTTGGAGTGAGCTAGGCTGACACCTGTCCTGTACTCTAATGCAGACAACAGTGTGAGACTCTGTCTCAATAAGAAAAGAAGGAAAGAAAGGAAGAAGGGAGGGAGGGAGGGAGGGAAAAGGGAAGGAAGAAAAGGTTGGAAAAAAGAAAAAGACATTATGCTTTGTCATTGAATTGCTCTGGAGATTAGAGGAGTCAGCCCATACACAAAGCATGTGAACAGTGCCTGGTGCGTAGGCAAGTGGTCTTTATGCTGGGACGCTCCTCCTTCCCAGTCTTGGCCGTCTTGTCTGTACTCATTTCCTTGCTAATCTCACCCAGTCTTCTCACTTCAAACAGCACATATATGCTAATGATCCCCAAATTTATGTTTCCAGCGCCTTCCCACTTGATCCAGAATTCTAGACTTATATACTTGGCAGCCTGTTAGACGTCTCCATGTGGTCACTTAATTGACATCTCAGACTTACCTCACTGAACCAAATTCTTGTTCTTCTCTCTTTCCAGACCTGCTCCACTTGCCTTTCCCTCGTCATTTGATGTCAAATATCATCCTTCCAATTGCTCAGGTCTGAAAAACTTGGAGTTCATCTACACTCCTTTCTTCTCTCATACTCCACATCCAACTCTGTCTTCCTGAGAAAATACATCCAGACTCTGACCACCACTCGCTCCCTCCACTGCTGCCCCTGCTCCAGGACACTGTCATCTCTCTCCAGATTACAGAAAGACTTCCTGTTTCCATCCGTGCTCCCTGCAGTCTGTTTGCATTAGAGCAGCCAGAACAATTATTCTAAAATGAAATTTTTTTTTTTTGAGACAGAGCCTCAAGCTATCCCCCTGGGTAGAGTGCCATGGCATCACAGCTCATAGCAACCTCCAACTCCTGGGCTCAAGGGAGTCTCCTGCCTCTGCCTCCCAAGAAGCTGGGACCACAGGCACCCG
>CAUYQV010171890.1:0-12098 GCA_963574575.1 Galagoides demidoff | reverse complement strand
CCTCCCAAGTAGCTGGGACCACAGGTGCCCGCCACAACGCCCGGCCATTTTTTGGTTGCAGCCATCATTGTTGTTTGGCGGGCCCGGGCTGGGGATTCGAACCTGCCACCTTAGGTGTACGTGGCTGGCGCCTTAGCCGATTGAGCCATAGGCGCCGAGCCAATGTAATCAATATTTTTCAAGACCTACTAAGTATTTCAGCATTAGCACTGTGTTACTGCTCAGTAGCCACCTGTGGGTAGTGGCTACTGTACTGAGCAGAGCAGGAGTGTAAGGGTGCTCATTCTAGTATAGTAAATTTAGGGTTGTGGGCAAGTCCAGGAAATGACCTTGGGACCACAAGGAACTGGTTTTAACCACTGGGTCTCTGTAATATTAGGCTCATTATTTCGTGTGCTTTGGTTGAATGACAGTAAAACAAACACCAATTCTGTAAGTCACAGGGCAAATGTGTGTGTGTGTGTGTGTGTGTGTGTGTACAAATAACATAAATCTTTTCTCCCTTGCACCAACCATGGATGTGAGTGGCTTATAAAAAACTCAAGAAAGAAACTAATTCATAGCTTTTGTAGGAATGTCATAACCTAATTATAGCCTTAGAATATGGGAAGGGGGTGGGAAAACGGAGGTATGGGGGGGGGTGGATGGGGGAGGGAGGGTGATTGGTGGGGTCACCTCTATGATTTATCTTACAAGGGTACAAGTAAATCTTTATAAAAGCAGAGTATGAACATTTTAACTCAATAACTAAGAAAATTACATGAAGGTTATGTTAACCAGTTTGATGAGAGTATTTCAACATGTATATGAAAATAGCTCACTGTACCCCATGATTGCCTTAATGTACACAGTTATGCTATAAGAAATTTAAAAAAAACTCAAGAAAGAAAATCACAAGGATGTCATCAACTGGGAGAAGAACGAACACCAGTGATCCTGCAAAGTCACTGGAGGTGACGGTCACTGCATCCATCCTCTAGACCTGTGCCTGGAGTCGCACAGGTAGGTGCACCAGAGGGGTGTGCCTGTGGGAAGGCAGGGGTTCCCCTGGAGAGGCCTCATGTCAGCCCTCAAAGTGGGAACTGGAGGAGTAGGATGGCTACTTGTCTACAGGCCCCTCCTCACCCCCCAACCTCAAGAAACTGCTCTCTCTCCCTGGGCTGTCAGAGGGGTAAATATAGAAACTCCAGTAGCACAATACTCATTCTAACCAGCAGGAGCTAATTTCACTCTTCCCACTGTGCTGCATGTTTTTATGTAAAATAACCTAGCTCAGAACTGCCCTTGTGACAAATGAGTTTAAATCTCCTGCTGGACCGAATTCTCTGCATTCCCTCATCAGCTCCCAGGCTGGCCTTACTGGGGCAAAGGCCCAGGAGGAAAGTCATCCACGTTTCCAAGATCCACATGAGGGCGGCAGGCCGAGAGCTGGGCAGGTGCTGATCCATCATGAGATTCAAATCTCAGTCAAGTGACTGGAAAATAGCAGTGAGCCTAAGGATGAGCTCAGAGGGAAACCGGGCTTTCCCCAGGGATCTGTGATTGCAAAAAATCCTAAAGTGTAGCTGAGTGCCGTAGCTTAGGGGTTAGATCTCTGCCCTTGCCAACCAGGTACTGTGAGTTTGACCCTTGCCTGGGCCTGATTTAAAAAAAAAAAAAAATCCTAAAGGAGGATTTTTGGTCTGATGATTGGACAAAAATTTAGCATCTACTATAGACTAGGGCTGTCTGGAAAGTATCCAGCCATGTAGGTCTCTAGTTCTCACATTGCATGGCTGGATACTTTCTGGACAGTCTTTGTACTGACAGGGAAAGGCTAAAACCCCAGCCTTGATGGAATTCCTATCCCTACACATTCAGCCGGTTACTGGTAGCATCTGTGACAGACTGTGGGTTAAGTTACCTGACCACACTGTTATCAACTCTATAGTTCAGGTGCGATGACCCTCCTCCCACATCTAGACTGTGTGATGAGGGTCGTGATACTCGCCAGTGTCTGAGAAAAAAGACGTGTTCACGGATAAAAGCTTTTTATCTACTGACCCCTGAGGGTCACAAGGTCACAAGAATCTTCATAAGTTTATCGCTACAGGAAGGAAAGGTATGACAGGGCAAGCTACTTACTCTCCAGGTAAGGTGTGAAGTCTGGGGCATTTCGAAATGGAGCTTCCCCAGCAGAACCCACAGCATCTACATCCCCCGCTGGATAGGATAAGACCCGCGCCAAGTACGTCTGCTTCACGTCCTGCGCGATCTCATCCGTCAGGTCACATTCTGTGTCTGTTGTGTGGAAACATTTGTTTTTCCAATCTCCTAATTTAGTGCTAAAGAAAGGGGGAAAAAAGGAGAAAAAGAGATGGAACATTATGATTGGCCCCCAACAGGACTGATGAGTGTCTGGCTGTGGTCTGTGCTGACAACCGGTCCTGCTGAGAGCACTTGGGATGAATTTTGAGTCCTCACACCACCTGCAGGCGGGGGCTCTGTCCTGAGCCCTGTTTCACAAAGTGTCTCACTTTGCCTTGGGACAAAGCAAGATGGGAAACTAGCTCAAAATCACACATGTGGACTTGGAGCCAGACAGCAGTTTGACTGATGGGTCTGTGCTCTGAACCACATTGTTAAATATCTCTCTTATAATATAAGTGCTCTGTCACGGTTACGTGGAGGAAAAACAACTTTCCATCAAGATCCAACTGTTCATTATGGTCTATTTATTATATCATAGTACCTTCTATTTATTATATCACATTCTATATTCTAGGTAGACTATATAGTAACAAAGTCTGCATAATAACAGATCATATATCCATATCATGGTCAATCGTGACCATCATTAGTGTGGTTATATTAATCATTTCTCGACTCTACGATATGCCAGGTACTGCACTGGACCTTTACACACGTCCTCTCATTGATATAAGCATTCTAAGAAGGTCCTGTATTTTTTTTTTTTAACACATAAGGACAGTGAAGCTCAGAAATACTAATTAACTTGAGCAAGGGAAGGTGGGAATGCACTTCTATTAAAAACAAAATTCCTCTAAGGAACCAAAACAATTTGTAGGTCAGCAGTCACTGCAACTGGACCATGGACTTCTATTCCCTGAAAAGCAATGGGTATGCTGCTCTTCCCTTCCCCATCACTGACTGCCCCAGCACAATCCCACCTGCTTTACGAATC
Organism: Galagoides demidoff; assembly: GCA_963574575.1. Taxonomy (NCBI): domain Eukaryota; kingdom Metazoa; phylum Chordata; class Mammalia; order Primates; family Galagidae; genus Galagoides; species Galagoides demidoff. The sequence goes on along the minus strand of CAUYQV010171890.1, from coordinate 8,914 downwards.
TCTGGATCTCCTCACTGCATGCTCATCTTTCTCTTCCCCGTCCCCTGCCACAAGTACTCCTATAACACACTTAATACAGTCTGCTTGGTATCCAGGTCCACACTCTGTGCTCCCCACCAAGTGGCAGGGCTCTAGGGCCTTGCTGAATATGAGTTTGCATTTACAGGTTGAATTAACACATCATCAGGGGTAAACAAGTCACCAGAGGAATTCAATTCTCTAAATCCATACATAAGAGCCAATAATATGTATTATTTATAATCTTGAACTAAATAACAAGGCTGATATAAGTAAGCACGTTCTTCATCCTAACTATGCACAAACTAAGATGGATATTGAAATATCTTGGCTTCTTGTATTTTAGTTTTTAATTCCAATAAAAGTAGAGAGGCTGTTTTGGCCCCACATCACATCATTTCTATGTCAAAAAGCAAATGAGAACATGATGATTCCTTTTCATCACTGTTCAGATACCAGGAGGACTCCATGGGCCTCTGCAGCTGCATACCATCTGAGAGATACAGGATTTAGTTCCTCCCATCTCACAAGCGGGGTCATATACTCTGTGGCAAAATTCAGCACAGGGGTCTATACAGTATCACTGTAAGTAATAAATCGTGCAAACAGGTAATAAAGGGGCAATTCTGTAGTAAAATCTTCAGAAGGCCAGCAGCAGCACAAACGCTTTAAAAGCCTTTGAGGCATTGCAAAGCCCTCTGACTTGGAAATAATTAAAGTCCCCTCGAGTTACTAAAAAATTCCAACAGAATACAGATTGTCATTAATTTATTTAGTTGTAAGTTGTATTCTAGGAGCTTTGTAGATTCAGCTTTAGAATTCAGAACATTCCTGTGCAATCAGTGTTACAGATGATGTTTCTTAACCACTACCAAAACATTTTTGCAAAGGGAAAAAAAATGCAGCCCGAGCTTCAGGTGGGGGCTTCAGCTGGGCAATGATGCCCCTGTGGCTACAGCCAGAGTTCAGCAGTGAGGGCAGTTGCATCAGAGGCTCCCTCTAGGGAAGGAAAACCAACAGAGAAGGAGGCCCATGGCAGAGATGCAGTGGGCAAGGCTTTCCTTCCTTCTCCTAGCTTGGGGCCTCCCATTAGATCAAAGCACCCACCTGAGGAGGTGCTGGTGTGGGGTACCATGAGGATCTCAGTTTCGGATCTGGCAGTGCAGTCATGAATAAATCCCTTACTTCCCAGGGCAAGTTTCCTAGTCTTAAAAAGACTGAGCTAGTTCTTTTAATCCCATTTACCCCTGGGGCAGGCAAGAGAAGAATGCAAGGCTGGTGGACCTGCTCTGGGGGCTACAGCAGAGCAGCAGGAATGTGGGAAGACCGCCCTGTCGACATCTGCAGGCACCTCTAAGCTGTAGCCCAGTGAGTCTGATGTTTGCAGATTGGGACCTGTGTTCTTATTAAATAATGGCAGCCTTATAAAGTCCAAGAATTCAGTGTTAACAGTGGCTTATGTTTAAAAATCAGATAAATCATAACTATAGTCCCACATATATTTAGGAGGTAAGCATTCCGCACCAGATCTAATTTTTATTATCTAGGAGGACAGTGTTTACTAAGGTAAATTCAGGTCTGTATCAAGGAAATTACTTACTAATTCTCAGTCAATGGCACCTGAATTGACAAGTAGGACCATAATCGTAGTCATTATCTCAGGTTATGAATTTCTCTCTCTCTCCATATTATATATATACTGAGGCATGCACTTGAGCACACGGATTTTCCCCCCCTATTGGTTTGGCAAGTGTCATCATGAAGTTCATTTTGAAAACAAGAACATGCATCTAAATGACTCATCTAATGCCTAGAACGTTTCTGAAACCAAAAGTTTGCCAAGAATATGGTGAAAGGCATCAAGGAAGACATGACCTTTAGATTGTATGTGCTGGTTCCTGGCTCCTAGCGAGAGCTGTTGATCGGAGGTAGACCCCAGTGAGCACGGCAGGCCCAGACAGCAGAGGGTGCAGACTGCCAGGTGTATCTCCGCAGCTCAATGACTCACGAATTTGGCCTCCTCCATGGAGATCATGTGTGCTACCAAATTTTGATTCAGAGTCCAAAGATTAATGAATCAAACACTGCTTAAGGGCAAGGTATACATCGGAATTCCTCCCCACCTTTTCCCTAACTTGTTAGACGCGGCTCAGAGTCTAGACGGGAAAGGAAGAAGACATTTATGCCTCTACGAGCTTAATCTGCCGCTGATCCAGTAACACGCTTCAGGGCCTACTTAAGAAGGTTCACCTCTCCACTGCTTACACTAAGCTTATGAATTTACCCATTATTTCCAAAAACGATTTAAACATTCTATCAGCTTAAGGTCCAGAAATTTTGTAGGCTTGATAAAGTATAAAACTGGCCAGTATATTACCACAAAAGCCCTCTTCTTTGTCTTCTGATAAATGGTATTATGGAAAAATCAGATTTTAAGACATTGTTTTCAGCAGAGGAGAGCAGAAACATCAAAAACCTTAATTTTCTTTGTCTGTACCTAGCTTACCTTATCTGAACAGTGTAGACATGATTGATGGGTTTGGGTTCCCACTCCAAAATTGTCTTGAAATTAGTTGATTTCCAAGTTAAATTATACGCTACCACTGTCTCTGTAGTGCCTTGAAACAACAGAGAAACATCTATTATTACATGCACTTCTTAGCATATGATTTTGAGTTGGTATAAAAACCTCCCCACCCTCCCTTCGCCATAAACTCCAGATTTGTTTTTAACCACAAAACCTTCATGACTCAATTATTGAAAGAAAAATTTTCTAATTTTTTTCTAGAACCAAATTTCCTCTTGGCAAGATCCACCTTATCATCATCCATAGAAACCGGCAAGGATATTTTGAAATTCACTTTGAAAGTATTTATGGGGGAATGGCCTGTCTTAACTTGACTAAGAAACACAGCCCAGAGCCACCAAGGTGTCCAGGTGTTCAGGCCCCCTAAGGCCAAGTAGGAAGGGTTTTCAATCAACTATGGAAGTTAGGATTTCATACAAATGAGCCAAATCCGACTTTTCCCATTTTTATCTGAAATGCCGCTACACCGAAACTTCCATAGAGGCCAAGCAGGATGTGTGGCCGGCCACGCCGTCTGAAGCACGCCATCAGCGCGCTTTGTCGTCAAGGTGTGCTTGTCAACAGGTGGCAGGCCCCAGTCTCTGCGCAGCCCCAAACACTGAACGCCAAGCACCAAAGCACAGCGCGTACCTGCTCCTACCCAAGCAAGGATTCCCTGCGCCCAAAGCTAAAACAAAGACAAGCCGAGGCTGCTCTTTATCAAGGGAGGTGCACATACAATAAAAGATAATACCGAAACCTTCGCACGCTGACCTATGCAGATGCGGACCCACGTCCCATCACCTTCAAGGTCACAACTCACTGGGAAATTCCTTCCTCCAAGTTAAAGCAGGAGCCAAAAATCCGCTTATGCAACAACAATGGACGCACTGAGCAAACATCTCTAGCAGAAGGGGCAGCCGGGTCTGGGCCCAGCTACTGTGTGCAAGTCCTGCCGGGGCGTCTCGGGGCCCGAGTTCATTCAGACGCAGCCAGGTGAGCGCAGTCGAGTCCCGCAGACTCTGGAGACACCACGCGAGCGCCCAGGGGACTCAGGGCGAGCCCACCACCAGCCAGGACTGTCCCCTCCCGCCTGCGGGCAGCGCGCCCTTGACTTCTAGGGGCGTTGCTACTCACCTAAAGCGCTGACCACCTGTAAGAGGACCCAGCCGAGCAGGAGCGTCCGAGCACCGACGGTCTGGGAGTGAGGGACCCGGGGCCAGGCTGGGATCTCCATGTCTAAGAGCTGGCGGCGAGGCCGGGTGGCTTCCCCTGTACCCTGGAGGCTAGGGAAATAGGACGGCAGGGACCCTGGGTCGGCCGGAGAGAGCGATGGGGCGCGGGGAGCGCGTTGTCTGGGGGAGCCCTTGCCCGGCGCGCTATAAAGGCCCGCGGCCGCCTGCGCTCGGGTCGGCCCCCGGTTCCCGCCCCCGCCGGCCGCTCCGCCCGACTCCCCGCCCCTGGCCCGGGTCACTCGCCGTCGCGGTGGGCGGCCCCGGCGATTCCACACCCCTGCCCCGCCTCCTCCGGTAGGAAACTCCGGGACCCTGCAAGGGGTGACTCACCCGTGATTCAACCACGCCGCGGGGCGCCGAGCTGCCCGCGGGCCGCAGGCAGGCCAGGTGCTGCGGAGCCCAGGTGTTCCCCGGCCACCGAAATCGGCGACCCCGACGTTCAGCCTCGGTGGTTGGCAGATCTATGGAGAAGACAGAGGTGCGCAGGAATGAGTTCTCGGGTTGGAGGAAAGGGATTCTTCCCTTCCACTTGCTGATGAAGCGCTGTCCGGCAGGTGGGAACGGCAGCATTTACATTTAGTAGAAAGTTGTCTCCGGGCCCCCCTCGGGCAGCAAAGGACATTTCCGAGAGCTTTGCCCACCTGAGGCCGAGGCTCAGGTTATGATCTGCAGCCAAGTAACGGTGCGGGGTGCGGGGGTGGGGACCCTCTCCCAGCCACGGCCCCCTGCTCTAGACTGCGGGGCAGGATACCCGCCTGTCCACCTCCCAGGCCCCTAGCGCGCTCGCATTGTATACAGGTGGTGCAGAAGCAGGTCGGCCACGGATCTGAAGGGCCCACAAGTCTGAAGGTCTGTTGGCCCAGGCACCGCCCGGGGGCGACTGAGGGTAGTGACAGGAGGAGCAGCCTCCCATCTGGCAGTTTGCCTCTGGGAGAATTCCAGCGTGACATCTGCAGCCCTGTGGTTTCTGAAAGGATGGTTCTCACAATGAAGAAGACATCTGTGGGATTGAGTGTGTTCCACCCAAAATGTAGAGAAACCAAAAATGAAATTAAGAATGTCATCAGACTTCCTTTTGCCACTGGTTTTAAGCTTTGGCTTTTCTGACTTCTCCTTCTGGGCTTTGCTGTCGAGTTGTCAGGCATGAGATGTTAGCTCTTATCCTGCTGGGCGCCGTCGTACTGGGCCTCATCAAAGTATCTCCCGTCATGGTTTATTCTTACCCTCTGGTTGCCCGCCAGACACAACTGGAGAAGAGGAAGAACAACTGTTCCTAAGCGGGAAAGAGTTTGTTTTCTCTCTCCCACTTTCTACGAGGAAAGTCAGCCTTGCATTTTAGTCTTTAGACACCTTTCCATAGAGCCTGCTGAGTCATAGCATTACAATGGTTTTAAAAAGTAAAACTTGGCAAAATTATTTTCTCCTTTTGGCTGAACTGAAATAGCACATCCAGGTTTAGCCCGTGTAGTCCTTCCTTCCTTCCTAGAAGCTGAAAGTTGCCCGTGCTGGTTTCTTCTTTGAGCTCTCTGCCATCTCTAAACCCCCCAAAGTTTCTATTTGCAGAACTAAGTCCTACCAACCTTTTTTGCAGTCTCCCGCTTGAGTTATTTTCCCTAACAGATCTTCAGCCCCACCTGGGATGTGATTCTTTGCTCTGTGAGTTGAAGTTAGCTCAAGATAAATAGTTATACACCAATCAAATTATTAGAAGACCCAAGAAATTGTTGGTGCCTGTCCAGGGCAGTTAGTGCCACTCGGAGTCCCTGCCTGGCCTGAAATCACACAGGGATTTAAACAATGTCAAGATCAGCCATTTGACAAGAAAAATATGTTCACCATTAGAATCTGGACACAAAACCTACCTTAAATGTTGAAAATTAGATGAGTGTTTATTTTGCACATCCACTAAAAATTGTCAAGCAGAGAAGAGAAGAATTTGTTGGGTGTTTGCGTAGGTTTTGGAGTAAATATAGATGACATTTTTCAAGCTTTGAAAAATTCAGAAAGCGTTAGTATTTTCAAGAGGAGAAGGAATAAAACTGGCCCCGGGGTAAATAATATTTCACAGTAAAGGTCTGTTGGGTTTTTTTTTTTTCCCCAACCAATCAAATTGTGGCCAGGAGATTTTTACAGATCAATTGCTATTTGGCACCATGGAACGTACATTTCTAAAATTCCATATAAATTGGTATTTACTACACAGGAACAAACTGATTGTTAAAATCATTCCCTCACCTTACACAGTATTTTCGCTCCCTTCAATAAAGTCAAGCTTCGTGGTACCAAAGTTTCTTCCTCCTTGATGTATCTTGGAGGCTTGGAGTTCAAAAAGTTACTAAACTATAATGATCTCACTGATCAGTCTCTTTTCAATTATATTTCAGGGCGTCAAGGGTTGGAGAGGATCTCACAGACATTGTTTCGGATCCTCTGGCCAGCTGGCCTTGTGTAACCACTCAACGCACCTCTGATCTTTCAATCCCAGGGCTTTCCTTTGATGGCCCTGCTTCCTCCTATCCCCAATGAATGCAAGTAAGATCGGGTCATTGAGTGAGTGATTAATTTCTCCCTCCATAGGTTCTCAATAATGTTCTGCATTTGGTGTAGAAAACACTTGCCATTTGCAGAACTCCTTGTTAGGCTGAAATATCCTGACACTGAGTCCTTGAAACAGGCATGCACGGAAACATACAGAAGGGTTTGAGCTCCTTTTGCATAACCAGTGATGAAATGTGGTTGAGGAGGACTCTGAAAATGACTGGGCAATGTTTCAGCCCTTCCTCTGTACTTTTGTAGCTCTTGCTGCCAAGTTCATCCACTCAAGTTCACTGAGAACTTCACTTACTTCAATTGTGTGTTTACTTGTCTGTCTTCCTCATAAGAACTCCTTAGGGGAATAGGAACTGGGTTTTTCTTTACATCGCTTACCCTTTGCATAATTACCAGACCGTAATCAGCAGTTAACACGTTTTGAATCAATGAATATTTTATGAAACGATGCATGCAGCCAAATATTTTCATTGATGTTCCAGAGATGAAATCTGTCACTGAAAATTTTCCTTCTGGGGGCAGTGTTCTATAATGCTCAGATTGGAAGGTAAATAAAAACCCATCATGAACTGAAAGGCACCACTGTCTCACCGGTGATTAACCATCTTTGCTGCCACCAGAAAATCTAATCCGGAGGAGAGCTAGCTAAAGAGCAGAAAACAAATGCTGAAGTTTGGGAACGGGTTAGCATTTTGCTAAAGGTGATTCAGAATATGCTCAGTGATGTGATGTGGTTGTGGATAGCTTTTTTGTGCATCTAAAAGCTTACTGACTTTTAGAGAATGAATTCTTCAAAATGTCTATCTCCCCAAGAAAGAGACAGGTTAAGATGTACCATAGCAAGTAAAATTAAGAGTGATTGATTTATAAATCCTACCATAGGCGTAGGAAATGGTAAAAAGAGCATTGAAACCATTTTACGCAAAATTCAGGTAAAAGGCAAAGTATGAAAAAAAGCCAGCGGGAATTAAACTTAGTGGGAACACAGAGTTCTGGAAAAAAAGTGACTCAGCAGAACCTAAGAAACATCTGGCAGGGTATAGTTAGTCATGGAAAAATTGGCAGTCGTGATTATGCATTTTGTGAAAATAATTATATACTAGTCCACAGTCTACATTTAGACTGAAATTAATAGTTAAAATCCACTATCTTGGTCATTCAAATACTTCTATCAGCTGTCTAGAAGCGCTTACAGGAAGCTTTACCAAATTCAGTTTATCCGTAATACTCATAAAAAAACATAATTTTAGAGAAAAAATTTTCAGTTCACGTCTTATACAAGGATTGGTATTTTCAGCTCATGCCTATTTTTATAAACTTCAGGCTTATCAGTCTACTTGTCAACTTTCAATTTGATGAATAGCAAATATTATTTGTATTATTAATTTACAAAACAAGTAAATCATGAATGTGAATTTTGAATACTGTTTTACCAATAAAACATCATTTAAAATGAAAGCCCTTAACCTATATTCTTAACATTTATATGACATAAAATTTTGTATGTGGTATAATTTTACACAGCTTCCCGTAAATTCCTCCTTCTGTAACTTCTTCTATTTGACATGTGCACTAAATTTAATGAATAGAATTTCATTCATTCAACCGATACTTGAATGTCTATCAGATACTGGGCTCTCCGCTAGACTCTGGATGTACAGAATAAAATAAAAAAATCCCTTGCCTATTAAGTACATCATCATGTTAATCTATGTCCAGATTTTAATGATTTGAATGATTTTCTGTCAGCATTTGGACTAAATATGAGACAATTTGTTTAGAGATGGGCTCTTGCCTTGTTGCCCAGCCTGGTCTTGAACTCCCTGGGCTCAAGTGATTCTCCTGCCTCAGCTTCCTGAGTAGGTGGGACTCCATGCATGCCGCCATGTGCCGTGTGCCTGACTATGACAATGTTACTAACAAATTTCATTCCATGCCCCCTAAGGATTTATGTATCATGGTTGGTCTACCAAATGGATATCTTTTACTCAGAAAATTATTTATAGATTTGAGGTACGTGGACTTTACCAGTTTGAATATATCGATAAACTCTCAAAGTTTTGTATATGGAAAAAAAATATGAAGCTCAACATAAAAAAGAATCTTCTATAAAAGGGCAAGTCTGGCAGAAAAGGAAACCAAGTAGGAGATTCCTTAGGTGATGAAAACTAGTAAAATAACCAGTTTAAAAGCATTGGTGTGAAAAGTTTCATTGTTGTTTGTATGTTTGCTGCCATTTTGTAGAAAAGCGCAGATCACAGATACTCCAAAGTTTCAGCCTATAACCCATGTCATCACTTCCTATCTTTGATTATTAATACGTCATGCACCAAACCATGTTTATAGTGTTTGGCTAGTGGCAATTGTCATCCTAAATGATTATCCTTTAAGTTCCCATATTGTAGGCTCGGCGCCTGTGGCTCAATTGGCTAAGGCGCCAGCCACGTACACCTAAGGTGGCGGGTTTGAATCCCCAGCCCAGGCCCGCCAAACAACAATGATGGCTGCAACCAAAAAATGGCCGGGCGATGTGGTGGGTGCCTGT
>CAUYQV010171884.1:0-12399 GCA_963574575.1 Galagoides demidoff | reverse complement strand
GTGGTCCCAGCTACTTGGGAGGTAGAGGCAGGAGACTCGCTTGAGCCCAGGAGTTGGAGGTTGCTATGAGCTGTGATGCCATGGCACTCTACCCAGGGGGATAGCTTGAGGCTCCGTCTCAAAAAAAAAAAAAAAAAGAAATTTGAACTTTGAAATGGTCAGCAAATTTTTCTGTTGTATTTCTAAAACATGTAATATAGGCTGTTAAAATATAGTTCCACATAATCATAATTACCTATTTAGATCAAAATTCCCCTGAACAGAAATAGCAGATGTGTCAAGACCGGAGGCTGATGTTGTAATGCAAGATGGCCTTGTTTGACTTGAAAAGGAGGATGGAAAGTGCATATTTTCTGTAGATGGGCTTGACTTCAAAAAGTATCTGTAATGTGAATCAAAGGAGATTTTTTTTTAGGAAAGAGATCTTCTGGGAAACATGATCCTTAAACATCCAGGGAAAAAACTCACATATTACCTTCCAGGTCGTCTTAAATCTCTTATTTCAATATTCAGAAAGGGCAAGAAAAGATTGCCACAGAAAGGGCAGGTAGTATTGAGATTTGAATCATCTGCTGTCCAGCCAGCCATGATTTCCTCATCATGGACGAGACAATCACAAGTTCTACACCGAGAGCAACTTGAAATGAGAACCTGTGCGAGAGGGACACTTTATAAAGCAAGCTGGTCAATGCATATCATGAATTGAAAATCATTTCAATTTGTAATTCTATTGGAAAATTACAACTCAGACGGATTCTGATATTACAAACAAAAACTGGATTACATTCAGCATATTATATATTATACTCATCTTTAACATTTTCAGCTAAATCTATTCCAAAATTTTTGCCTAAAAGGGAAACTTGTATTTAAGTCAGCATTTTTCTCCACTATTACTATAATATGATGTGCCATGGTTTTATTAATGGTAAATTATTATTTTTTACTCAAAATACTCAAAACAGGTATTTATAATCATATATTAGATATCAGTGCTACTCTAGGTATGTTTGCCAGACTAGTGCTGGTTCATAAATACTTACTGGTTTGTGAAAGGATTAGTAAAGAAAGTGTGTAATCAATGCATTTTATGAGTATCAGCTATAAGACCTTAGAAATTAAACAAACAACCTAGTCTGTCACTATAGACAGTTTAAGAAGTATTGCTGTAGATAACTGTAAATGCTGTCATTACATTAACAAAATACAGAAATTCCAAAAGCCACCAGAAAGTTTGTAAACTGTAACAGTGCTCATCATCTTTTAGCTGTATGCAAATTTATTTTCCAGATTTATGCAAATTAGTGTAAAATAGCAACCACACTCACAAATGTATTTGGAAACAATTTTAAAAGAAAAAGTAGGGGAAAATTTTAAAGTGTAAAATGTAACTTTTTCACTGTAAGAATGTGGGATAGGCTAGGTGCAGTGGCTCATGCCTATAATTCTAGCACTTTGGGAGGCAGAGGCAGGTGAATTGCTTGAGCTCAGGAGTTTGAGACCAGCCTAACCAGGAGTGACACCCCATTTCTACTAAAAATGGAAAAATTAGCTGGGTGTTATGGTGGGCACCTGTAGTCCCAGCTACTTAGGAGGCTGAGGCAAGGGTATTACTCAAGCCTAAGAGTTTAAGGTTGCTGTGAGCTATAAAGATACCTTGGCACTCCACCCGGGGCAACATAGCAAGATTCTGTGTCAAAATGGAAAAAAAAAAAGCATGTGGGATATAAGAGCATGCTCAGCAGAGATCTACATCTAACTGACACAAAGAATGAAAAATATGGCGGAAGAAGTTGGCAACTTAGTGCCAAAACTACTCCCTATATCCTCATCTAAAAAGTGTGCTTGCATAGCAAAATTGACTATTTATGATGTGAAATAAACATACAAAGGGAATATACATGTAATACAAAATAAATACAAATACTGAATATGAAAATGCTTTTGTAGTTAATAAATCTTAAAGTCAGCATGAAACTGTCCTACTAAAGTAGTATGAAATAATATAATAGATTATATAATAATATAATCTGAAATACTGGATATCCAAGAGCTGCATTTTAACTTTATTCAAATGTAATACACATTCTGAAATTTTAGGTGGTATGTATTTAACTTTTATTACTATATCTAAGAACATTAATATTTAAGAAAAGCAAACTTTATAAAGTAGTACATGAACATTCTCTTTTGAATAAAATTGTACCTCCATCGCATAGTTCTGGAAGATATTTGTATTACTTGTGTTGAAGGAAGATGTCACTTCTGATTTCCCAGATAAGGCAAACTTTGACAGGGATCCTGTTCATTGTTGAAAAACAAAAAACAAAACCATTAAAATCAAAGAAAAAGGATATGAAAATTTTTTACTTCCATAAATTTTCTGATTAAATGTTAATCTGTTCTAGCCAAAATGTAAAGACAATTTAGGAAAAATATATAAATAATGAAAAGAATCTTTTCAATGCATGCACTTTTGAGTATAAACCCCAAGGAAATGTGTTCTAATTCTACTGATCTCCACATATTAAATGTATTCATTCATTACTCACTCATTAAGCACTTTGCATACAGAGGCTAGAAAGCACTCCAGTCATTAGTAATACTATTGTTTTTATTTTTTCATGTTTAAAATAGAGGAAAGTCTTTATTGCAGGTCCAAGGTCTAAAGAGTATAAAACAGTGAAACTTAATTTTAAATTATTAAAAGAGTTAGTGGCAATTCTCTCCTTATAAGGGTCTTTTAAGAACTACTAGTATAGTAATCATGCTAATAAGCACTAGGGAAGAGTTCCCAAGTATATTCTTAAGACCAAAGAGATACTAGTAAGTATTAAAACAACAAAAAAGTAGGAGGAAATCTGTGATCAAATCAGTTATTGACAGTGCTTATACCTTGTTAAAAATTGGAGGTAATCTATACTTTCTCAATATGTGCTTTTCCTGTCATTACTAAATTTTATGAATGAACACTGGTATTTTCATAAATATAAAGGTGAAAAAAAAAGTAATGATGTAAACTACCAGTTCACAAGAAATAGAGGGGATATAAAAACATACTAAACACCACCATGGGGATGCCATCAGTATGATCCAGACTAATGACTTGATTCAGAAAATAAATGACTAAGAGAAAAAACAGATAGCTTCAGACTCAGAGCCATCTTTGGCCCTAGTCCCTGCCACACAAAGATGCCTCAGAAAAGCAGAGAAAAAGCTAATGTCTCACACTATCCTTATAGATGCTTAGAGCTGGAGGTAAATTCAGTTCTTCCCTTGATGCTTCCCCCAACAATATCTGTAATCCTTCTCTGCCATAGCTAGCTCAAAATTGCTTTCTAAAACTGTCCATTAACCTTGACTAATACAATCATTTATGTGGGCAGCCTACCTTTTGTAGCTAATTAATCTACAGCACAGAATATTCATTTTAATGAATACAAATCAGGTTGGGTAATGTGGCTCACGCCTATAATCCCAGTACTTTGGGAAGCCAAGGTGGGAGGATTGCTTGAGGCCAAGAGTTCAAGAGCAGCCTGAGAAACATAGTGAGACCCTGTCTCTGCAAAACAAATAAAAATAAAAAAATTAGCTGGGTGTGGTGATACATACACACCTGTAGTCCCAGCTACTTGTGAGGGTCCCTTGAGCCCAGAAGTTTGAGGCTGCAATGAGCTGTGATCGTGCCACCACACTCTAGCCTGGGCAACAGACTAAGATCTTATCTCAAAAAAGTACATAAGTATGCATATATAAATCAGATTGTAAGTTTGATTTTAGTTGCTTACACACTGTTGTATGTTGGGACACTATTCTTGTGTGTTGGAGAAAAAAAGGAGGTGGGCTAATCACTTGATTTCTTCATAAATACAGTATATGGTGAGATAAAAAAAAGGATAGGAGGGAGAACAAAAAGAAAGAGAATTAATCAACAAATTTGTAACATGTAGACTTTGTATAGATAGCAATTTGAACAAATCAACAACAAAAAGAACATTATGAAATGGTTGTGAAAATCTGAAACTTAATAAATATTTGATATGGTATATTATAATTATCACATTTTTAAAAGTATGATAATGGTTTTGCAATTATGTTTTCAAAAACTGAATGCTTCACAAAAGACACATACCATATGAAGACACATACCATATGAATCCGTGAAATGTTCAAAAATGGCTGAGCTAAGCTATGGTGTTAGAAGTTAAAGTAATGTTTACCTGTGAAGGGAACAGACATGGACTCAAGGAAGGGTTCTAGATGATATGAATGTTGCTTGCACTGAATGCTTGTTATTTATGTGTACTCAATTTGTGAAATTTATTTACAATCATAAAAGGGTACACGTTGTAAGTTATACTTTAATAGTTAAAAATAAATAACATAAAGTCTTTTATTTTAGAGATACATACTGAATATTAATAAAATTATATGTCATCTGAGATTTATTTTAAAATAATGCAGTGCAGACAGAAAAACTGTTGGCAGCAGGAAACAGGAATAAATAAAATATGATTAGCCATTTGCTGATAACTATTAAAGTTGAGAGAAGGATATACATGGGAGTTCATTATGCTATTCCCTCTACTTTTGTGTATGTCTGAAAATTTCCACAAGAAAACCTTTATTGAAAGAGCAGAAGTACAACTGAAAAAATATATTTGATCCACTTCTCACACCACATACCAGGATAAATTTCAAGTAGATCAAATACATAAGTCAGGGGTCGAGTTTATTTTACATGGCCCTGCATTGAGTGGTTTTTACATTTTAAACTGTTGTTTAAGAAAATGATAATGTAATTTATTATATGACTCACTACCGAAAAATTCTGCTGACTCTATAAAATGTTAAAAAGGAAACCAGATAAGGATCAGAAGGAAACACTAGTGAATTCCTTTGTAACCTAAGAAAGGAGAAAGATTTCCTAGCAACTCAAAATCCAGAAGCAACAAGGGAAAAGACTAATAAGTTTGAAGATACAAAATTGAAAGATTACACACGTCCAAAACTCCCCCCCAAAACTAAATTTGACAAACTTTGATAAACTACTTATAACTATATAAGAGACAAAGGGTTAATTCCTTAATATAAAAAGAGGCAGTAAAACTTAAAAAGAAAAAAAAAAAAGGACCAACAATTGAAATATAGGCAAAGGACAGTCCACAGAAAAATAAATACAAATGGTCCTTAAACATATAAACAGATTCTCAACTTTATTTATAAAATATTATAAATGAAAACTAAACTGAAACACATTCCTCACCTATCAGATGGCAAAAATCCAAGTTTGCCAACATATTTTGTTGACAAGGCTGTGGGGAAATAGGTACTCTCATATACTGCCAGTGGGAATGCAAAATAGCCTGATGAAGGGAACTTGGCAATATCACTTCAAGGAAGAATTCTGAAGTATCTTCCAAAGATACACTGGTAAAAATATAATATGACATACATGCATTATAGCATTACAAAGACTGAAAACTTAATGTCTATTAATAGGGAAGAGGTTAAAATAAATTATGATACATCCACGCATGATACAGAAGCTTATAACTTTGTACTATGCTGCTGTAAAAATGAATGGAGGGTTGTGATGCTATGAAATGATCTTCGGATACACTGAGTGAAAAAAGCAAGGGGTGGGATAGTTTACAGTATGTTACTTTTGAGTAAGAAGAGAGAGAAGTAATAAGAATATATATACACATACCTATAACTATTTTTTAAGAAAAAGCAACAATGGAAGGATAAACCAAAAACGAATAAAAATGGTTGCTTCCAGGGACAGGGAGAAAACTGGATGAGGGGTGGGGATGGAAGCTAGACTTCTTTGCAAGTGCATTGGTTTTACTGTTTTGACTTTGGAACTATGTAAATCTTTCACGAAACTAAAAAAAAAAGGTCATAAAAAAGTAGAGATACTACAATTAAAAAAAATTACAAGTCAAATGCACTATAACTAAACTATGTGGACAAACCTTCTAAGGAGGCAGAAGTTTCTAGGTTTGTTCGGCTGAGATCAACTCCCTTAGTCCCTGAAGTGGCACTGGTCTCTTGGGAGGAACTGGCTCCTTCCAACTCATGGCATACATCTTCATCTGTTAAAGAGGTAGATTCAGAATCCTGGCCTCCCACTGAAGAAAGACTGGTACGATCAGAACTTTGATCCTAAGGATATAATTATAAGCTTAATTTCCTTCACATTTTAAGTTAATTATTTTAAAAGTCAGTCACTTCTAGGAAAGAAGAAACACCCATGATTTTACTACCCAGATAATCAATTGAATCAGTATCAAAACTTCTAGAGAAAAAAACCAACCAATTTTATAAAGCTGTACTAATTTGGGCAAACATGTGCTAGAGATCAATTTTTAAGAAATCATTTTTTAGTGCCAGTAGAGTATATACAGTTAGTAAGATAACCTTGTTGACTTTTAATCTTCATTTATTGTTAATTTTCCTTTCTGTCAAGGAAAGGTACTCGATCTAAAATGATACCAATTAGAATTACATTTTATTTTTTTCCACAATAATTCAAGTTTCAAAAATACATATTTCTAGTTTTCATTTTTGAGAACTTTGAAATAATTTTTTTCTGGTTATATTAATAATACATAAGAAAATTTGGTAGATATAGATTTTTGTATGAAAAGGTTTTTAAAAATACCTGTAATTCTGCTATCCAGATAATTTAACTTATTTTTTCTAGTCATGTGTGTGCCTATTATTATTATTTATTTTTTGAGACAGAGTCTCACTATGTTGCTCTTGGTAGAGTGCTGTGGCATCACAGGCCACAGCAACCTCAAACTCTTGGGCTTAAGTGATTCTCTTGCCTCAGTCTCCCAAGTAGCTGGGACTATGGATGCCTACCACAATGCCCAGCTATTTTGTTGTTGTTGTTGTTGTCATTGTTGTTTAGCAGGCTCAGGCTGGGTGCAAACCTGCCAGCCCTGGTGTATGTGGCTGGCAACTTAACCACTGAGAGACAGGCATTGAGCCCCATTATTATTTTTAATCATATAGGGCTTTAACATTTTTTTGTGGAAGAAAAACTTTAATTGCTGTTGCAAAAAAATATCATTATAAAGCAGAAATTGTCCCAATAACATTAATAAAGAATAAGTTTGAGAAACTGGAAGTAACTGTATATAAAATCCTGGCAGCAATTTAATAGAACAGACCCAGATGGTTTGGCTAAGGCCAACACCTAATGAGGACAAAAGCTTTGTCTGTGGGGAATTTTGGAGGATACCTGGAAAAATATTACACTGTGCATAAACTTAATTGAATTGTTTTCACAAGTGTTGTAAAGTTCCATATAGTAAAAGGTTTTTTCTACAGGCACTTAAATTTTGCTACAAGAGTGGTGTAGAATACCTAAACACAGAAGACAGCATTCATGCAAGATATCTAACTCTCTGATATAATAATGCATACAATTCAAAATGATCACACTATCATTACATTTAGGACTTTCTGCAACTACAAGATGGTGGTTATAGAAAGCCTGGCCCCCACTATTAACATCTAGAAAGCAGCCACCACCTTCTACTTATGTTCTCTTTTTGCATTTTTTCTTCAATTTTTCTTAATTCTGCTGTTGTTGTTTCTTAGCAAAACAGGAAAAACAAAATCGTAATCATTGGGCATAGCACTCTGGCAATCAAGATGTTTAAAGCCTTCAATCTGCTGGGGGTGAAAAAAGCACTACATGACATTTAGAACTCTGATTAAGAAAAAAGGTAGTCACAAATTTTCTTGGCTTGAAGACTTCCACAACTTTCCTGATCAGGTCATTATAGGAGGGCTGACTTAGGTTTGTTTCTAACCTAACACAAGAAAATTCTGGTTCTGGAGTGATGTGAATAGTTCAGTAAGTTCCATAACATTTCATTCCATTCATTGAATACCCACAAGGATTAAACAACATGACATCAAAGACAGAACCTCGTATTGGGTTACAATTTCTACTCTCAAGAGTGACATCCTTTGCAGTAACACCATCTTTCATGTAGAACTGGTCCATAACTGATGAGTCAAGCTCACTCATCAGAATTTTCAGGGTTTGATCTGGCTGACTGATTACTCTCGGGAAATTCAACAGTCAGAATTCTTACAACCTGGCTGGTCATGGTGGCTCACGCCTGTAATCTCAGCACTCTGGAAGGCTGAGGTGGGTGGATTGCTTGAGCTTACAGGTTCAAGAACAGTCTGAGCCAGAGCAAGACTCGGTTTCTAAAAAAAAAAAAAAAAAAAAAAAAATAGCTGGGCGTTGTGGCAGGCACCTGTAGTCCTAGCTTCTCAGGAGGCTGAGGCAAGAGAATCACTTAAGCGCAAGAGTTCAAGGCTGCTGTGAGCTATGATGCCATAGCACTCTATCAAGCATGACAAAATGAAACTCTGTCTCAAAAAAAAAAAAAAAAGACAATTCATACATCCCATACAATAAACTGCTCCATTTGGAAAAATTGCATTTAGAAACTCTTTTCCTTCCTGGAAATTCCACTGTGTATACCCTTGGTGAGAAGGCTTCATAAAATTCTTCTGAGAATAAAAGGAACTTTCAATTGTGTCATACTTATTATAATCCCTAACAAGCTCCAATAGGGGAAAATAGGGGAACCAGTGCTTTCAGCACCAGGGTGGCGCCATGTTTCAACATGAAACATCTCTTGGAGACAAACATGCTAATCTCACTGAGTACACAGGCTTCCTGCTTGTCAGTTTTTGTCATACTTATGATCAAACATTGCACAGATCCTTGGTTTGTGTAGGTTGCTATCAGGAGAACCAAACCTCTAACAGCTTCTCCATCCCTTTGAAATAATGTGCAGCTTCCATCATCATGAGACTAGCAAACCAACAATCACAGAAAAGCAACTAAATTAAATGTCTTCTCCTGCCACAGCCACAGCAGATTGGTCCAGCTGTTGTTACTAAAGTTCAGGTTCCTTTTTTTGCTATAATTTTATATTAACTTTTTAAAAAAAAGTAATAACATTTTCCTAGCTTCTTACTGTGAGTGAAAATTAAACGTGAGTCTGTTGGAAATAGAGGCAGATATAGTTCAGTCTCTTGCAGTCCGCTGCTTCTCTGTTAGAAAGAGTAGAGCAAGTGCCAGCTAATGTCGCTGGTCATACTGTGTAAGCCAACACTTTTATGTAGTAAAATATTTTTTTTGGTGTTTTTAGACCCTTCTGTGTAAGTATAGTAAAATCTTTTCATCTTCTAAGGGTTGCAAGGTTTGTATCTTTCTAAGAAATCTTTCTCTGAATTGATAAAAATATTATCTTTTAAAAAATACTTTTACAACCCTTATTATCAATCTGAAATTCAAAAAAAGAAAAGAAAAATATAACTTTATAATTTTGCATTTAGAAATCTAATCCAGCTAGGATTTTTTTTTTGTTCAGCATTGGGTAGGAATCTGACTTTTCCCCAAATGGATAACTAATTTATGAATACATTTACTTAATATTCTCTTGTTCTTCACTGATTTGAAACGCTATTTTTTCATATGACAAAATTCTACATATACAGTTTTATTTCTGGATTTTCCTCCACTCCACTGGCCTATTTATCTCCTTTTGGCATTAATTAGTATGCTATTTTAATTAGTTTTAGTATTTGTTCTGATATTTTATTATTTTATTTTTATGAGACAGAGTCTTACTCTATTGCCCAGGCTAGAGTGCTGCAGCATCAATCTAGCTCACAGCAACCTCAAATTCCTGGGCTCAAGTGATCCTCCTGGCTCAGCCTCCAAAGTAGCTGGGACTATAGGAGTCCACCATAATGCCCGGCTAAATTTTTTTATTTTTTTATTTTTAGTAGAGACAGGGTCGCACTCTCAGGCTTGTCTCAAATTCCTGAGCTCAAGGGATTCTCCCACCTTAACCTCCCAGAGTGCTAGGATTACAGGCTTGAGCCACCTTATCCAGCCTGTTATTTTAAAGTGCAATCCCACACTTTTATTTTTCAAAAATTTCTTGATTATTCTCATGCATTTATCTTTTACATCAATTTTAAAGCAGCTGATTATGGTTTGTTTTTAAGTCACCCTGGAACTTAGTTTTGTTTTACGTGGGTTTTAAAATTTTAATTAGACTACCCTTACTACATTAATTTGAGAACTGACTGAATCTATCACTAAATTATGTCCTTTAGTAAAGTATTACAGTTTTATTCACATAGGTAGTATTCATTTCACGTCAGTTTTGCTTCTAGTCATTTTATGTTTGTGCTATCGTGAACTGGCTCATATGTTTCAATACTTTTCTAACTGGCTATTGTCATATACAGGAAAGTTATTTTTAAATGTTTACCTTGTTTCTAGCCACCTTAACTGATGTAAATTATTTTTTCAAAGATAATAATCTCATTTATGAGAATACTGAGTTTTATTAATACTTTTCTTATGTTGTTCAGGCTCTTGAACTTCTGGCCTTAAGCAATCACCCTACCTTGGCCTCCCAAAGTGTTGGAATTAACAGATGTGAGCCACCACACATGGCCTTATTAATTCTTTCACAATAGTTTTATCTCTCATTTCTTTTCTTTGTCTTTTGGCATTGTTGGAATATGTGGAATATTGTTGAATGGCACAGATGTTAACTTCCTTGCCTTGATACTGACTTTAAAGGAAATTAGTATGTTTCACTGGTAAGAATCATTTGTTGATACTCTTATTGAAAAACTTTATTAACTTATTTCTATTCCAGCTTTCTAAGAATTATTTTAAGTTGGGCATCAAATTTTTATCAAATCATTCTTGGGCATTTATAAAACTAACTGTCCATTCATACTTATCAATAAAAGACTAAGTTGATAAATACATTTAATTACTGTGAGTTTCCTCAACCATTATAAAAGTCTGTTTTCATGATAAGCCTCTCGCTCAAATGGCAGAGTTGAAAGTGAGCATTTCAGCAAGCAAGACGCTCAGTGAATGGATGGGAAATAGGAAGAAAACTTACAAAGGAGAGTCAAAGGAAGGAAGGTTTTACTTTGGTTGGTAGATATTTCAGTATACTTTAATCAGAGTTGGGCTTTCCAACAACAACAAAAACTTCTGGGCTGATTATGGAATTTTTTTGTTTTGTTTTTGAAACAGGGTCTTGCTCTGTTGCTGAGGCTGAAGTACAGTGGTACCACCATAGCTCATTGTAACCACAGAACTGCTGGGCTCCAGCAATCCTCCTGATTCAGTCTCCTCAGTAGCTGGGGCTATAGGTGCCCACAATGCCTGGCTAATTTTTTTCTATTTTTAGTAGAGACAGGGCCTCACTCTTTATCAGGCAGGTCTTAAACTCCTGGCCTCAAGCAATCCTTCTGCTTTGACCTCCCAAAGTGCTACAACTGTAGGCAGCAGCCACCAGACCTGGCCCTTGATTATGGAGTCTTGGAATTACCTTGAACCCTATTTTTCTTCTACCTCATCTTAATGCCTGTCCTTAGAATCTCTCCTTCACTTAGTCCTGATAGACTTCACACCATTTTACTCTAATTTCCTAGTTAACCATTACTGCTTTTTTTTTTTTTTTTTTTGAGACGGAGCCTCAAGCTATCCCCCTGAGTAGAGTGCCATGGCATCACAGCTTATAGCAACCTCCAACTCCTGGGCTCAAGCGAGTCTCCTGCCTCCGTCTCCCAAGTAGCTGGGACCACAGGCGCCCACCACAACGCCCGGCCATTTTTTGGTTGCAGCCATCATTGTTGTTTTGGCAGGCCCGGGCTGGGGATTCGAACCCACCACCTTAGGTGTATGTGGCTGGCGCCTTAGCCGATTGAGCCACAGGCGCCGAGCCCATAGTTATATTTTTTAAGTTGCATTTTAGAAGGTATACTTTTATTATACTTTTAATATATATTATATTTTATCTTAAGGGGTATGACATTTTTTTTTTTTTTTTGGCTGGGGCTGGGTTTGAACCCACCACCTCTGGCATATGGGGCTGGCACCCTATTCCTTTGAGCCACAGGCACCATTCTGAGTATGACATTTCTTAGCAGATCACAGAATTTACCTGTAATTTAAGCCACATTATCATTCTTCACCATCTTTTCCTCTCTCCCCAAATATCTAACGATTTATAAACAAACACAACTTCACTTTGAAAAAGTTATATATTCGGTCTTATTTCTATCCAAATGCCAGTCATAAAACAAATAATGCTTTTAGAATATGAAAAGCCACTACCACCCCAATTTATTTGTAAGAGTCTTAAGACTTACATCTAATATGCTCTTTTTTTTTTTTGAGACGGAGCCTCAAGCTATCCCCCTGGGTAGAGTGCCATGGCATCACAGCTCATAGCAACCTCCAACTCCTGGGCTCAAACGAGTCTCCTGCCTCTGCCTCCCAAGCAGCTGGGACCACAGGCGCCCGCCACA
>CAUYQV010171883.1:0-41911 GCA_963574575.1 Galagoides demidoff | reverse complement strand
TTTGTCACCAGTTTCTGTTGTGTCATTGACTCTCCTTCCTTTTATGTCTATGTCCTCATGAAGGGGGAGGCATTCCACAAGACCAGTGGACAGAGAGTGGGAAGTTCACTTTTGGTTCAGAAGTGGATTGGCCTGATACATTGATAGCAGCTGTCAGTAGCCTGCTGGTGCATTGCAGTGTGACCACATCCCTAGTTTATAGTGCCTGAAGGACAGAGGCAAAAACAAATTCCCCTAGTGGGAAGAACTGTAAATAGTGCATTTGTCAATTTGCTCTCTATGAAGGAAGAATAGCCTGAGTTACAAATAAGCATGACTCTTAGGCAGTGGCAAATGGCTTACCTGGTTTAGTACAGGTTTGGAAGGAACACACCAGAAGATTGGAGACAAGGGGGTTTGAGAAAGAGGTATGAGATTAAACTCATGTGAGTGGGTAGGAAGGGTGAGAATCTTTGGGTTTCATGTTAATATCTACCAGGAGGCATCCATTTTCTCTCTCGAGGCAGAGAAATTTCTCACCTACCAGGCTGAACAGAGGACTTATCTACTGAATGTTGCTCACCCTCTTTCCTCTGCCATCTCAATCTTGCTGGAAATGAGCCTTTTAACAAAGTTATAATGTTAACAGGTTTAGAGACTCTCTTGGACACAACAGGAAAGGCTATTTCTCCTAATAGCCTCCAGTGCAGGCTTCCTCAAACTGCGGCCTATGGGTCACATGCAGCCCACCAAAGACATTTATCTGGCTGCCACTGCCTGTCCTGCTTAGCAGCTGACTCATCCCAGGGCCTGCAGTCCGGCCCTCCAATGGTCTGAGGGAGAGTGAACTGGCCCCCTATTTAAAAAGTTTGAGGACCCCTGCTCCAGTGTCTAACACTCACTCTTTCATGTTCAGTCTTAATTATAAGCATAAGAACTCTTGAAAAAAAAAAAGAAATAGGAACTCATGGACTAATGTCACCTTCTGTTATTCCTTAGGTAAATGATCCTACAGCTTACTCTGTAAAACTACTGAGATAGTCCTGGTGGGATTATAGTCTAATTTTTCATAATAGTGACCACCTTGAGAAGTCAACTGGACATTGACGTTTCTTCTGTTTCCTTGGTTTCCTTTTTCACAATAACCTATTTCTGTTTCTTGGAAACACTTGACTAAATCACTTTACCTGCAAGCAACCCTTTATCTCAACCTCAGCTTTCTGAGAAACCCAAGGCTGAGACATGAAATTTTAAAAGAATATTTTAAAATATGTCAAGAGCATATCAAAATTGATTAGGATAAATTGAAAAAATAGAGTTTCTGTAAATAAAAAATTGACAACTGAATTAAGATCTCAATGAAATTAAACTGCAGTTTTGACATTGAGAGAATTAATAAATTAAAACAGCAATTTGAAATACTTTTCTAGAATTCAGCACAGAGAGAAAAATAATTGAAATCAAAAGACAGTGACGATACAGTGGAAACGTTATTACAAATGTAGAATACATACACATGTAATAAGCATATGTTTATACTATATACTTAGAAATACATTTTTATATTATGCTTACATAATATATTTTTATATATGATAATATATGCCTGTGCTATGTATATGTATATATAAAAAATAAGAATTCCATGAAGTGATAATGAATAAAGTGAGCAGAGAGACAATATTTTAAAAGATGATATCTTGGAATTATCCAGTATTGATTAAAGACAATAATCCCCAGACTCAGGAATCCCAAATAACCCAAATGGTAAACACAAAACAAATTTAAACCCAGACACACAGTAGAAAATTGAAGCTCATCAAAATAAAGAAAATACCTTTAATACCATCAGAGAAAAAAGACCGAGACATATTATAACTTTTCAACAGCTAACTCTTAAGTAGCACTAATGAAAGGTAGAAGACAGTGCAATGATAATAACTTTAATGCACTCAGAGAAACTAGCTGAGAAGCTAGGATTTCATATCCAATGAACACTCTTTTAAGCATAAAAATAAGAATATCATAAGACAAAAAATTTTACAAGAGTTTACTAACAACAAATTCTCATTGATGGTATTTCTATAGGTTGTACTTCAAGACAAAGAAAAATAAACCTAAGAGAAAAGACTGGGATATAATAGTGAGCAGAAAAAACATGGAAAGCATAAACAAACATGGAAATTTATAACAGGATAAGATAATATCTTAATGTCTCATTGTGTCATTGAAAAATCAAGATAGAAGCAGGGCATGGTAGCATTCTATTTTCTCAGCTACTGAAGAGGCTGAGTTGAAGGATTGAAACCAAAAGTTCAAGAATATAGTGCGCTATCATCACATCCAAGAATAGCCACTGCACTCAGGCTTGGGAAACATAGTGAGACACCCAATCACTTAAATGGTAATGATAATCATAATAATAATAATAAATCAAGTTAGAACTGAAATCTTGAAATCCTTCCTGGACAAAAATTATTGTGTATGTTATGAGAGTGTTCATCAAAGATAAAACATTATTTTGGGTTGAATGTAACTCACTAGTCAAAAATCAATCTTTTTCTTTTTTTAATTGTTGGAGACTCGTTGAGGGTACAAAGAACCAGGTTACATTATTGCATTTGTTAGGTAAAGTCCCTCTTATAATTGTGTCCCTCCCCCCAAAGGTGTGTCACACAGTGTGACACCCCCATCCCTCTCCCTCCTTCCTTTCTGCTCTTCCCTTCCCCCACCCCCCAAGATGTTTTGAGTTATTAATTGTCCTCATATCAGAATTGAGTACATGGTATTCTTACTTCTCCATTCTTGTGATGCTTTACTAATAATGTATGTATTCCACTTCCATCAGGTTAATACCAAAGATGTAAAGTCTCCATCTTTTTTAATGACTGAATAGTATTCCATGGAATACACATACCACAGCTTGTTAATCCATTCCTGGGTTGGAGGGCATTTAGGCTGTTTCTACATTTTGGCGATGGTAAATTGAGCTGCAATAAACAGTCTAGTGCAAGTGTCCTTATGATAAAAGCATTTTTTTTCTTCTTGGTATATGCCTAGTAATGAAATTGAAGGATCAAATGGGAGGTCTAGTTTGAGTTCTTTGAGAGTTCTCCATACTTCCTTCCAAAAATCTTGTATTAGTTTGCAGTCCCACCAGCAGCATAAAAGTGTTCCCTTCTCTCTACATCTACACCAGCATCTGCAGTTTTGAAATTTTGTGTTGTGGGCTATTCTCGCTGGGGTTAGGTAATATCTCAGGGTGGTTTTGATTTGCATTTCTCTAATAATTAGGGACAATAAGCATTTTTTCATATGTTTGTGAGCCATTCATCTGTGTTCATTAGAAAAGATTCTGTTCATCTCTCTTGCCCATTTATATAAGGGATTGTTGGCTTTTTTCATGTGGATTAATTTGAGATCTCTGTAGATCCTAGTTATCAAGCTTTTGTCTGATTCAAAATATGCAAATATCCTTTCCCATTCTGTAGATCGTCTATTTGCTTTGGTTGTTGTCTCCTTAGCTGACCAGAAGCTTCTTAGTTTACTTAGGTCCCAATTCTTTATTTTTGTTGGTGTTGCAATTGCCACAGATGTCTTCTTCATAAAGTCTTTCCCCAGGCCAATATCTTCAAGTGTTTTTCCCATGCTTCTTTGAGGATTTTTTATTGTTTCATTCCTTAAATTTAGGTCTTTTATCCATCTTGAATCATTTTTTTTGACTGGAGAAAGGTGCAGATCCAGTTTTAGTCTTTTACATGTGGATATCTAGTTCTCCTAGCACCATATATTGAATAGGGATTCTTTCCCTTTTGGTTATCGAAGATTAGGTGGCTGTAAGATGTTAGTTTTCATTTCTTCATTTTCTATTCAATTCCAGATGTCTATGTCTCTATTTCTGAGACTGTCTATGCTGTTTTGATCACTATGGCCTTGTAGTATAGCCTAAAGTCCAAAAATCAATCTTGATTACTCCTCCCTCTCCACCGGAGGTAGATAATGGATTTTGCCATAACTGGTTCATTTTCCTACTGTTTTCTCCCATTCTGGCTTACTCTGGTATAAGGCTGTGAATGAGAATACTGAGCAGATAATGTAAAAAATCTTAGCATCGCTTTCTCTAGGTAGTGATTCCAGAGGAACGTGAGTGAGAGTCTGGCTCGTGCCAACTTTTAATTCAATGAACCATTTTCTGAAACATGCTTTACCACAGTGAGGGATTAAGAAGGAAATAAGATTCCAGGAAAAGATTCATATTAAGGACTGATACCCTCAGAGAGGCTGGGAAAAGATATGTGGATTTTGGAAGATAATTACACAAGATGTGCAGGGAAGGAATAAAATTTGAAAGGCATTTTTCTTAGAGAACATCATTTGTCAGATTTATTTGATTGAGAACTTGAAGATTTCTATAGTAAGATATGCTATGTTATAATGCTGACTAGGTAGGTGATTCTCAATTTGGAGATGTGGAGTCTTCAAAAAGATCATGGAATTCTCTAGTTTGAGGCAGTAAGAAGGATAAGACATTAATTTGAAAAGAGCCCCAATTAAAAACAAACATCAAATTTATAGTGAAGCTTGGGTAAAAGAATGGTTAAATCATTGATGGTTTACAAAAAGTTTATGGGGCAATATCTCAAGGAGATAACCTGTTTACAAATGGATAACTTGTTTTAAAAGGGAGTGAGATGATGTTGAAAATGAAGCCCTTTGTGGCAAACATAAATCTGTCAGAAAAATATTCACCTTGTTAATGCCCTGATTGAAGAGGACCAACAATTAACACCAGAAACAATAACTAATACCATAGGCATCTCAACTGATTCAGGTTACACAACTGTGATTAAAAGATTAAAATTTAGCAAACTTTTCGCTTGATGGGCGCCAAAACCATTGTGCTTAAATCAGCTCCAGACAAGACCAGAGATTTTAATGGAAATTTTAAACAAGTGAGCTTGAGATCCTGAAACATTTCTTCAAACAGTTATAGCAAGAGATGTAATGTGGCTTTACCAGTACAATTCTCAAGACAAAGCACAATCAAAGAAAGCAATGTCTACCAAGAGGTGGAAGTGGTCTGGTCAAAGCAAAAGAGGACCAGTGCAAAGCAAACATCCTGGCAACAGTATTTTGGGATGTTCCAGGCATTTTTCTTGTTAACTTTCAGAAGAAACAAAGAATAATAAATCTTTGAAAGTATATCATGAAAGTATTTAGAGAAAGTTAGTGAAAGCTTTATCAGAAATACACCAGAGAAAGCTTCACAAGCTAGTCTTTCACCAAGATAATTCTCCTGCTCATTCTTCTCATCAAACAAGGGTAATTTTGCAAAAATTTCAATGAGAAATCACTGAGCATCTATCTTAAAGTCTCAATTTGACTCCTTCAGACTTCTCTTTCTTTCCTATTCTTGAAAAAAAAATTGTTTAAAGGCCACCCATTTTGTTCAGTTAATAATGTAAGAAAGACTGCATTGACATGGTTAAATTCCCAGGACCCTAAATTCTTTAGGATGGGCTAAAAGGTTTACAAAAGGTCTTAAACTTGAGGGGGTTTATGTTAAGAAATAATATTTATACTTTTTATTTTTATCTTTTAATTCCATTTTTTCCATGAACTTTTTGAAGTTCCCTTGTATATGCACCCTGTATAAAGGGCAAACATTCTTATGATTACTTTTGTTGACTTAAATTAATGTTAATTTTCTACTATATTTTCTAAATTCAATCAAACATAAAAGTTAATACTTTGTTTATGGTGCTTAAGGAAGAGATTTTTGGAATAAATGCATTCAAAAACAAGAAAACTAAAACAACAATGGAATGGACACTACCGTTTTACTGAAGGATAAACATGATATTGGCTGCTATGAAGCAGGCTGCATGTGCATACTGTCTTATGCCTTGTGATGATAACCTTGTTCGGAACTTTCAATCTTTACAGCCCTCAGGATTACTGAAATGAGGGATCTGAATTCTCAACAAATGTCTTTGAACTGTTTGCAAAAATTAATTGGAAGAATTCTGCATTAACTTATCTCCAAACATTCTTCTAACTCCAGTGAGCAATTTGGTGTCTTGAAACTAGTATTCTTTGAGAAAAGCTTCAGTTTTGATTTGATCCAGGATTAGGCTTCAAGTTAGTAGATAAGTAAATTGGATTAGAAGTTGACTATTTTTGAACTAAAAAAAAAAAAAAAAAAAGCACCATCTTGATCAATCTTGGTGGAAAAAATAAAATTCCTAAAACTAAGCCATAAATAATTAACAAAACTTGTGGGATGCAGTTAAGCTATATTTATAGGGGAATTTATAATCTTAAGAGACAAAATCAAAGAGAATTGTATGGGAACCAAAAGAGCAAAATAAATTTAAAGAAGGTAGGAAAAAGGAAATACAAAAACACATAGAAAACCTACTATAGAGAGAATCAACAAAACCAAATGTTAGATTAAATTTCTAAAAAAAAGATAAACTGAACAAGGAAGAATATGATTATCATTATTGAACATTTGAATTAATAATTTAACATTTTTTCAAAAAGTACCAAAAAGCTTTTGGTACTTTCAAAGCTATTCATCTATATCAAACATTTAGTAAAAATAAAACTGTTTTAAAAAATGAAGTACAGTGCCAAATTTGTTTTCGTTCTAATATAAAGTAAAGTGTATTAGTTTATTATAGGAATGCAAATGTATTTGGTTCAACATTGGACAATTGATTATGGAATTTTACTAAGTAATAAAGGAAAATATGCATATGTATATATTATTTTCTCAGTAGATTCAAAAAAGTATTTGATAAAATTTAATAAGCATAACATTTACAATAATACTTCAGCAAGCCAGAAAGGAAAGAGAAAAGGTCCTTGGCTTGATAACAAACATCTACAATAGTTTCAGCACAATATCATATTTGATAGTGAATTATTAAAATTATTCATTCAGAAGTCAGTAATAAGGATGTCTACTAATCCTAATGTTGGTGGTCATAGCATCACTGATATAGCAGGTTGAATTTATGTCCCCCTCAAAGTTCATGCCCAGCTAGATCCTTAGAACATGATGTTAATCTGGAAACAGAGTCTTTGCAGATGCAATTAGTTAAGGATTTTCAGATGAAATTACTCTGGATTTAGGGTGGACTTGGGCACAGAGAAATACAGAAAGCAGGCCAGGTGAAGACAGAGGTGGGGATTGGAGTGATACCTTTACTAACCATTGAATATTGGGAGCCTCCAGAGCTGGAAGAAGACATGAAGCATTCTCCCTAGAGCCTTTGGTGGGAGCATAGATTTGCCAACCCCTTAATTTTAGACTTCTGGCCTCCTGGCCTATGAATGAATAAATATCTATTGTCTTAAATTGACCAGTTTGTAGTAATTTGTCATGACAGTCTGAGGGCACAAATACAACCAATGAGAGAAAGAAGAAAAAGATTTAAAAAGAAAAAAAAAAGCAATCAGTCATTATTCACTGATAATATAATAGTCTACTAGAAAATATATATGTGTGTATATATATATATATATATGAAAACAAGAGAGGTTTGCACGTTCTCCAGATATGAGTCACAAAGCTAATTGTGCTTTCTTAAAGCAGTACCAAGAAAATAAAATAGGTAATTAAAAAGATATTTTTTACTAGCAACAGAAAAATGAGGTACCTAGAAATATAGGTTTTCTCTTAGCTGGAGAAAATTATAACACATCATTGGATGATATGAAAGAAGACCTGTATTAACAGAGAGACTCCCTTATTGATAAGAGGATGCTGAAAGTCTCTGTCTTCATGTATAGATGCAAAACACTTCTAGTCAAAATCCCGAAAGGATTTTTCATGTAACTTAGCAAATTATTCTAGAATTTATTTAGAAGGCCAAAAAACCAACAACTTCTCTTAAAGAAGAACTAGGTAGAAGTGGAATTAAGATATACTTAAAAGTATAGCAAATTTAAAAGTGTGGTAATAGTGAAGGGATAGACAAAGAAATGAATGGAATAGAATTAGGAGTTCTGAAGCACTATATCAGAACTCTCTTTGATCAGCTGGGGAAGAATGGACTATTCTGAGGTTTAGATAATAATAGGTTATTTATATGGAAAAATGAAATGAATCCCCATTACTTCCTATAAACAGCAGCAGTTGGGGGGAGGGGGAAGGAGGGGAAGAGAGTGCATGGGTGGAGGGAAGGTGATGGGTGGGATCATCTCTATGGTTTATCTTACAAGGCTACAAGTGAATCTTTCTAAAAGTAGAATATAAAGGGCTTAACACAATAACTAAGGAAATGGCATGAAGGCTATGTTAACCAGTTTGATGAAAATATTTCAAATTGAATATGAAAACACCACACTGTACCCCATGATTGCATTAATGTACACAGCTATCATTTAATAAAAACAAAACAAAACAAAACAAAACAAAAAAACAGCAGTTTAGATGGCCTGGCTTTCAGTGTGAAATGCAAAAACTTGAAAACTTTTGTCAGATGATATCTTCATGAATTGTAATGAACAATCTCTTGAGGCAGACAAAAGCACAAACCAAATAGACAAAGAGATTTAAAAATATTAAAACTTTGGGCAGCACCTGTGGCTCAAAGGAGTAGGGCACCAGCTTCTAATGCCAGAAGTGGCAGGTTCAAACACATGCCCGGCCAAAAAAAAAAAAAAAATGCAATAAATAAATAAATAAATATTAAAGCTTTAAGAAATCTGAACTAAAACACCTGAAAATGAGGAAAAAAAGGTAAAATGTTGAGCTGTGCTGGTGGCTTAAAAGGTAAGGCACTGGCTCCATATGCCAGAGGTGGCGGTTCAAACACAGCCCTGGCCAAAAAAAAAAAAGGTAAAATGTTAGAAGATAATATTTCTGATAAATATAACTGGCAAAATATTAGAATAATGAACATGTAAAAATACCTATACTTCCATCAGTAAGAAAATACAAGTAAATAGCATCATTGTCAAAGATATATACATTCCACAGCAGAAGAAATAGTAAAAAAATACCAAACCTTATTAGGAAAAACATAAAGAGCAAATTAAAACCACAGCGTGATGTCGTTTCACACCGTCCTTATTGGCATACATCATGACAACATTATCTTTTCATAAAACGCTGCTAAAAGAAACACAATTACTCAGCAAATTTTGAAAGCCAATTTTCTATTACCTTCCAAGTTTGATGATGCGCATACCTATGACTTAGCAATATGACTCTGACCCAAATACCCTGAGAAATCTTTTGCAAAGGTTCTCTGTATAGTAATTAATGTTTATAGAGACATTGTTCTGTAACAGCAAGTAATGGGAAACAATCAATAATGTTGGCCCACACTAAAATGGATAAATAAAATGATATTTATTTTCACTGTATTGCAGGGAAAGTGACTGAATGATATCTATCAATATCACTATGCAAGAGTCTTCTAAACATAATAAGGATGAGTAAAAACAACACAAAACGAAACAAATACAAACAAAGAACTACTAATTAGTAACTACCATCAATCTTTCCTTCCAATATGAATGCTTTTATTTATTTATTTTTTCCTACTTGCCCTGGCTAGAACCTCTAGTACAGAGATTTTCAACTGGTGTGCTGTGAGAGGATCTTAGGTATGACATGAAAAAATTTAAGGATCAATTAATTAACTAAATTATTTTGAAAGAAGTTCAAAGCACAGTAAGCATGTTCTTTTCTTCACTCATTATTTTGATGAACATAACAAAAGTGTGTCATGGAAGTTTAAGTACCGGTGTGAGTGTGCCGTGAGATTAAAAAGTTTGAAAAACCCTGCTTTGGTCCAATGTCGAGTAAAAGCTATGAGGGTGGATGTCCTGGTGTGATTACCGATCTTAGGGGGAAAGCGTTCAATCTTTGGTATGTTGCGTTTCATTTTCACTCTTCTCAGTGTATTTTCTAATTTCCCTTCTATTTTATTCTCTGATCCATTTATTACTTCCAAGTGTATCGGTTAATTGTCACACATTTGTTATCCTCCTGTTATTGTTTTCTAGCTTTATTCCATCGTGCTTAGAGAGGATACCTGGTATGATCTCAGTCTTTGTGAGACTTGTTTTATAGCCTAGTGTATGATCTATTCTGGGGAATGTTCATGTGTGGTCTGCTGTTGGATGCTGCAAAGATGTCAGGTAGATCTAGCTGCTCTCTTTTCTTTTCTTTCTTTCTTTTTTCTTTTTTCTTTTTTTTCTTTTTTTTGCCTATTTGTGAAGAAAAGTATGTTTACCTACTAAGGAGTATGACTTAATGGGCATAAATAGTCGAAAAGCAAATGACAGAG
This sequence comes from Galagoides demidoff, assembly GCA_963574575.1. Classification (NCBI taxonomy): domain Eukaryota; kingdom Metazoa; phylum Chordata; class Mammalia; order Primates; family Galagidae; genus Galagoides; species Galagoides demidoff. Next base: position 31,622 of record CAUYQV010171883.1, on the reverse strand, counting down.
GAAGAACAATTGATGACCCACGGTGCCCATGCAGGAGGGAAAGCAGGTAGAGTACAGTACAGTTATAAGTAGCGACTTTGGGAAAGAAAAGATGGCCTTTGTCCTTTTATGGAGGGAACTAAGTACAGATGGATTAAGATGTAGAGCTAAGATTTTTGGTTTCTGAGACTGGAGAATTTAGAGTGCATGCTTAGCTATTTAACATTCCTTTCAAGATTTTGAAAATAAAAAACATGCTAAAAAATAGAAAGCCTTTATGAAATTTCTAGCTTTGAAAATATTTTCTGTGCTATAGAAATAATATTGAATAGAAAACAATAAATAGCAATATTTTAAGATTTTTTTCTTAGATTTTAAAAGTCTAAAGCAAATGTCTTTTCTTGAAATTCAGATTTTTGGAGGGGTGGGTGGGACTGCAAGTAATTTTATTTTAGTTATCAAATATCAGTGAACAAGGGAAGGCTTCCCTCTTGCTGCCCAGTGCCCACCTCGTGTTCACTCTCTAGGGTTAATTTGCAGGAGAAACATCCTCGTTTGCCCATTATCTTCTCACCTGAGTGTGCATACTATTTTTTAAGTACAGTGCTGCCTCTTTGTCTCTTCTTTCAGGACCTGTTGTAGGCAAATTATATCCTTTTATAGATGTATTCTCAGCTTGTCTTAACCCACAAGAATCATACCAATTCTACAATTACAGGGAATTCTTTCTCGTAAAATTTCAAATCACATTGTGACTTGTAATCTCAATGGTTACCAGGAGACATATGGGAAGAGGAGAGAGAGGTATCCCTGTAAGGGTCGGCTGAACGTGTGAATGAGGTGCTACAAAGCTTCCAACTTTATCCTGGAGTTAAGACCTATTCGGGACAAAATTTGTGGTTACTGAATCAACTTTGATGGCAGTGTTTTATAAAAAAGAGAGAGATACATGTAACTTTTGAAACTTTGTGTATTATTTCCTTCTTTGCCTTCAGACCCACAGAGACATAACAACCACCACTATCACAAGGATTTCCTGTCTTACCTGAGAAAATTTTTCATATAGTATTATTTTGGGTGGGTACACATTGAGCCTAAGGAATGGAGGAATGGAGGAGTGGAGGAATGAAGATGTAGAACATATAAAATTCCATAACCAATCTGGAAAGACAGTTTAAATGTATTATTGGGTAATTCCTCATGATGTCGAAGATAATGTCTTCCATGAATGTATTATCTATGTGGTCATAAATACCTGATGAGACTTAGCTGGGTTTAGCTGACGAGGATAGATCTTAGGTAGCAGATATAAGAAGTTTATTAATTTAACGGACAGGGAGCTATCTTAACTAAATTTTCTTTTTTTTTTTTTTTTTGATATTATTATTGACATTCCATTTCAAAATTCTGAATGTCTTCCCCTAAATTCCCTTTTCTACAGTAGAGCTATTTGAAAACAGCAGTGATCCAGACCCGATTTAGTGTGGAATATGCTACAATTCATTTCATTTATTTAAATTGGTCTTGAGGACATCCCTGAAGATTGAACATCATGAAACATGCAAAGAATCATGAAAAATGTTGGTAGAACTTCACAGTTGAGGAGTAGCTTCCATGGTGTTTCTCTTCCGCTGATAGATTAGGAAATGAGATTTAAAATAAGAGGACATAAAGAGGTGCATGTTTTTGACTTTATTTTTGAACAATTGCCATCATGAGGGCATGCTTTTTGATTTTCTAAAAATGCTTCAATTCCACAACAACCTTTTAAAAAGAGATGTGAGGACTAAAGAAGGGACAAGTAAATAATAAGTCTTTACTGGACAAATAAAAGGAAAATAATGAAAAGAGGGGACCCTGATGATTTTTTTTTCTAGTTTAAAATCACCTCCCTTGGTGACTTCTGCATTAGGCGCTTATTTACATATTCCATTAAGTGATTTCCTATTTTAATCATAATTTTATAGATTCTTAAAATTAGCATTTCATAGAAATTTAGCGATGAATTAGACCTTAGGGATAACATCCATAGTGCACAATCATCATTTGCAGTCTTCTTTTTTCTGGCAATGATTCGGTTAACCTCAGATATTCTATTTTTCATCTCCTTGATAGCCTTGCTATTGTGGTTAGAAAGGAATTCAAGTTGAAATGCCCGGGGATTTGATCCCTTACTCTATACTACTACGTGGCTTTTTAAAAGGTACTACTTTATTACAATCTAGCTCATGTATTTGTTGGTTGATTCAGCTTTACATTTTAGTAAGCATAATCTTTTGTTGCATAATAATCAGCTCTTCATTTCTGTTCCAGAGTAGAAGCAATAACTCCTTTCGCTAGGCTGCACACTTTCTTTACACCTAATTACTATCCATACATCAATTCTCTCAGCCTTACCTTGAGCTTTCTAAGCATCTTGTGATGTCTTAACCTACATGGCAAAAAATTCTGTCCAGCCAGGATACTTTGTTAAATCTTTAAATGCTGTGTGAGATGTTTTGGAACTTCTGTATTAAACTCTATACTAATGAGTCAATAATTTTCCAATGAAATTTGAAGTTAACAGTTTAAGGGCTCTTTATCTTGGTGACACTATCTTGTCTGTTACAAGTCAGAAACCAAGTGAATATTCCAGCAGTTTTGAATAAAACTGGGAAGGAAGAGTTAGTTATAAGAGAGTTTTTACTTCAAAAATATATTCTAGTAGAAAAGAAATCACAGTCTTTATCACCCTTGCCTTTGACATCCACCACAATGTATACTAATCATACTAATTTTAGTGATTCTAAGGGTAAATAAATAATTTTTAATATCTCAATTTCCCAGAGCAAAATTTCTCGACTGAAAACGTTCTAGAATATTAACATTAGTTTTCAAAAAAGATATGAAAAACCATAGTTATCGGATCAACTCCTACCATTCTTGCAAATTTTTCTTAATTGAAATTTTATAATTTTTGCACAATTCTATAACACTTCACATATGGGGAGACTTAAATGTGGAGAGATTAAATGACTTGCTCAAGCTCACAAAAAAAATATCTAAAGTTGGAATTTGTCTGCCTAGCCTTTTCAATAGCATTTTTATCATGCATCTTTATTATACTTTACTGGACTGTATTTACATCACATGTCTGTGATTCTCTTAGTGACTTTAAGCTCCTCAAAGTCAGAACCTCATTGTCTCTAGCCCATATTTGACATACAAATGTTTGGTGAACTGATTTGACCATGTGTATCACTTAGAGTTAAGGATTAACATAATATACTTCCTTCATTGTGTCACCACATAAGAAATAGTTGAATTCTTTTTTGAAGATTATTGGTGCCTGCTTCTGTGTAAGACTCCTGCATGTTATTAAATATAGATCCTGAGTTTTCTACCTCTGCACATTCTTCATTATGTTATTGCACCTCCATTGACATTATTGATACTAGCAGTCTTATCTTATTCACCACTCTTGTCTGAACACACTTGACAATTAGCTGTTCAGAATTCAAATGGAGCCTATTTTTAAATTGGGTGTACAACTAGAAAATTGGATATGAAGTCTGACAATTAAGTTGGTGAACTTGCCACTATGCACTTACATCGGCAGCACTGTACAAACAATTCAGTAAGATTTCATAACCTTGGTATATCAGTGTCTCATAGCTGTGTTCATGTTGGCGTGTGGCAGTGTCTTGCGGAGTAGAGTTCATTATTGTTGCTTGTTCAGTGTGCTATCACAAGAATGTCAGGGCTTGAATTACAGTAGCAAACAAACATTAAGTTTCTTGTTAAACTTGGCAAAAGTGTAAATGAAATCAGGAACATATTAGTCCAAGTTTATGAGGATAATGAAATTAGGAAAATGGCTTTGTACAAATGGATTCAACATTTTTCTGAGGGAGAGAAAGTGTTGCTGATGAAGAGAGGTCAGAGCAGCAAATAACAGGCAAAACTGAGGAAAACATTGCAAAAATTTGTCAAATTATATGTCAAAATCATCAGCTGACTGTGAAAAGCACAGTAGGCCAAGTAAATATCAATAAAGAAAAAGTTGAAAAAACTTTAACTGAAAATCTTGCCCAACAACTCATGGCTCTTGCATCACAACAATGCACCAGTTCATACTGCACTGTCTGTGTGGGAGTTTTTAGCCAGTAAACAAATATAACTGTATTGGAATACCTTTCCTACACACCTGATTTGGCCCCCCAATGACTTTTTTTTTTTTACCTCAAGATAAAAGAAATTTTTAAAGGACATTTAGGACATCAAAGATAATACAACAAAAGTTTTTACGGTTATTCCAGAAAAAGAGTTCCAAAATTTCTTTGAAGGGTGGACTAGGCAGAGATGTGAGTGCATATAAAGCTTCCCAAGGGGAGTACTTAGAAGTTGATTATAGGGATATTCAGCAACTAGGTATGTAGCACTTTTTCTAGGATGAGTTCACAAACTTATCAGATCTTATATTTAAAAGCAACGGATTAAAAAATTAAATTCAAGCTGCATATAAGTCTAGCTTACATTTTCCTAAAGATGCCTTATGCTGTTAATGTAAAAGGTAGTCGTTCTATTGCCTCACTTCTGCTGCACATGAAAAATATTTTGCATGAATGCAATTTCTAAAAGTAACATCTGGTAGTGTGCAACTGATACCAGTGGATATCAATTTGATTTATGCTTTTCTACTGGGAAGTGGCCAGTTAAGTGTTCAGCAAGAATCCTTATGAAGAGCAGTATGACAGCAATATCTAACTATACAGAAAAGAATTAACCCAGCAGGGTTGTTATCCTTAGAAAAGCCTACTTATAAGGTTGGCCCTTGGCTGACAGCTGGGAATTTGGTTTTCAGGAGACTTTTAATACCTTAACTGATGTGAGTGGCTCACTGTGCTTAAATGGTTTGTGCAAACAGTACAGTTTGTGTTCAACACATACTTTCCTTCTTGGAGTTTGAAATTTTTGTACAGACTGGCAGAAGGTGCCTATCTGATCAACCCCCATTAAAACCCCTGTGCCCTGAGTCTCTAATAAGTTTCCCTGGTAGCCAACACTTTGTAAGTGTTGTCACAGCTCATCTCTGGGAGAATTAAATACATCCTGTATCAGTCTGCTGGGAGAGGACTTTCAGAAGTTTGCTTTCCTCTGGACTTTAACCAAAGTGCTTTTCCCATGGCTGATTTTTCCTTTGTATCCTTTCCATGTAATATATCATAGCCATAAATCTGTGTGTCTTACTGAAATTAAGTCAAGGAGGTGGCCTTGGTAAACTCTGATGCCCTAACTTAAATAATAATTGTACTGACTGGCCTAGACATCACATTTACTCAGTTCTAGGCACTTTGTTAAGAGCATTATACACATAAACTCATTAATTCCTCACTCTAAATTCATGATGTAATTGCTATTATTAACACTCACATTTTAATTCTGAGGAAACCAAGGTGCAGAGAAAATCTTGACTATCTGTGGTAAGTTACAGAGTCAGGACAATAACAGGTCTGCAAAAATCATGGAGAGAATTCCAAACAGTAAGCCACAAACTTTAATTTTTGCCTTATTTAGCTTAGTGCCTGGCCAATGATGGACAACTTGAATATACATTTTAATTTTTAAATTAAAAACAGGCTGAGCATGGTGGCTCATGCCTGCAATACTAGCACTCTGGGAGGCTGAGGTAGGATTGCTTGAGCTCAGGAGTTGCAGATCAGCCTGAATAAGATCAAGACCCTTGTCTGACTAAAAAGCAAAAACACTAGCCAGGTGTTGTGATGGGCACCTGTAGTCTCAGCTACTTGGGAGGCTGAAGAAGGAGGGTTGATTGAGCCCAAGAGTTTGAGGTTGCTGTGAGCTATGACGCTACAGCATTCTACAGAGGGTGACGAAGTAGACTTTGTCTAAAAAAAAGATCATTAAAGATGAAGAAATAAACGGTGTGATTAGATTTCTCGAGGCAGCTACTCTTATAAGAATGCTAGGTTTTTACTCCCAGCAGTGACCGCTGCACATCTTTCAATATTTGATTGGCAAATGGTTTTCTACCATCACACAGCACATGTACCTAAGTTTCCTCTCATGTAAAAACAATTATTAAAAAATGATAGTGTCCTTCTTAGACGGTCAGACCAGGGCAATAGTGAGAAAAGGAAAAAGTTTCGGAACATAATTTAAAACTCTTTAGGTGGATTCGTCTCTTTTCAACACCTTTGTCTCCAAAAATATTACTTAAATTTGGAATTTTATTTGATATTTACCCAGGAATAAAAGCAATATTTTTATCCAAACCAAATTATTTGCATCCTGTGGACCCAATTATCTGGTATCACAAATAATACTCTTGAAATTTGCACCCTTGTACATGTCACTTTATTCTAGGATGGAATCCAGTTGTTTCACCTGTAACCTTGCAAGCATGGGCAAGGTGAGAAGGAGAGTCGACTAGATTTATATAAATGATGAGTCAAGGGGCAATTTATTCTTAGTTCACTAAGTCCAGATATCCAGAAAACAGCTTCTGTTGAAACTGTCACAGAAGATTCATACGTATAGAGAGAAAGAATGACAATCCTCCAAAAAATAAGAATGAAAGCATTGTGAAAAATAGGATATTTACAGAATCTCGCAGTATCTCCCCTCAAGGTTCTTACTAATAACAAGAGGATAAATCAGAATATTGTAGTGCTAAAACCTGGTAGATGTCACCATAACCAAGTAATCAACGTCAACATCACTAGTCAGGGGACAGGCAGACATCATATGGCTCTTGATATGATGCAACGAGTGGTATACGACATTCCTTGTAGGATATTTTTGCCAAAAATGCATAAGTTGAATCTAATCAGGAGTATACATCAGACAAGTCCAAATTGAAGGCCGCTACAAAAGAATTGCATGCTTCAAAAATGTTAAAAACATGAACAATGAAGAATGTGTGAGAGACTATTTCAGATCAAAATAGAAGAAACAGCTATGATAATCATAGATAATATATGGCCCTGGATCTCAGAAGGGAAAATATAAATTCTGCATAGATCAAATTGGTGAAATTTGAACAAGGTTAGAATATTAGCAATAATATTGTATCAATGCTAACACCATGATTTTGATAATGACACTATGGTTATGTTCTTAGTTTTAGAAAATAGACACAGAAATATTTAGCACTCAAGGGGCAGTATGTCTATAACTTGCCCTGCCTTGCCCTTCAGTGTTGCTGAAGTTAGTACATAAGGGCGCATGTGCACACATGGGGTACAAAGAGAGAAAATAAGGCAAAAAAAGGTGGTAAAATGTTAATATTTGGGGAATGTGAGGGTATGCAGGAATTCTTTTTTTTTTTTTTTTTTGTAGTTTTGGCCAGGGCTGGGTTTCAACACACCACCTCTGGCATTTGGGGCTGGCGCCCCTATTCCTTTGAACCACAGGCACTAGCTAGTATTCGGGAATTCTTTGTAATCCTTTTGCAACTTTTCTATAAGTCTGAGATTAATTCAAAATTTAAAAAGAGTTTAAATAAACAAGGTCAGAGTCAGAGAGGACTCTGGAATTAGAGCAAAACCCTGAATTTAGAGCAAGAACCTAGGCCAAAGTCATGCACACTGTTATATCGTTTGCCCTGTCACCCAGACCACCCTGAGTGCCTGTCTCATGCCAGGCTTTCTCCAACGTGCTAGACATTTGCAGGAGTGAATAGAAAGGTGAAGATCCTGGCCTTCGAGATGCTTATATTCCAGTGGGAGACACTAGACAAAACCAAAACCAAAATGATATAGTGCATTTGAATTTGAAATTAAATAAGAAAAATAAAAAACAGAATGAGTGCGATCAAGTGGGCAGTGAGTAGACTCTGGTTATTGACATAACAGGTACCTATCTGGGGAGGCCTTGACCTGTTCCTCAGGTAAACCCTCCACATTCCACTGAGAGGTTCTATTCAGTTCACACAGCCACCCAGACAGCAGGGTGACTCACCTAGGTTTGGCAGGCAGGTTGTTCTTTTCCAATAAGAACCAATTTTTATTTACATGGAAAATACGACTCATAGGAAGAAAACATAACACTATTTCTGGGATACTAACAAAAGCTGAGATTTGGTAAAACTAATGCAGGTGAATATAACTTCCAGTTATTTTCTAAAATCTTTTGAGAGAAACTATCCCAGAGCTTTTTCCTTTCAATCACCCAAATGCCTTCTTCTCAAACCCTGCTCTCCTGAAACCAGCACTTGACTCTCCGAACAGGTAAGGTTCACCCCATGTCATGGGACTACCGACTTTTACAGGGAGGAAACCCCAGTTTGGTTGTTCAGCTTACTCACTTCAAGTCAAACCCTGGAGCCACATTCTGTTTCAGTGACTGAGTGTTTACCTTGTCCTGGCCTTGTGCCAAATCTCATCCCATGCACCCTCCCTCAAGGCACTGGAAGGCTCTCTGTGCTGAGATACTCCTTAACCAAGACAGTACAGATACCGCTTCCCTTGAGAGGCAGATTGGTCCGCTCCCCACTGGCTTACCAAGAAACAACAAAAAAAGCTATTTGCTAAGTAGTATGTTGCAGACATGTGTCAAGTCCTTTGTTCTCTGATGTAGGAGCCTCACCATGTTTTGTACATGAGGAACCCATGGTGGGAGCCCTAGAGGGTGTGAGTTGGCCAAGTTGCTGAAGATTTGCAGTGCTCCCAGACAGAAGCACTCTGGAATGCTGACCCCAGCATCCCTGGATTCCCCGTCCCCTCCCTCCAGGTTGTCTTCCTTACACGCTCTGGCCATTTACTGCTCATCACCTCTTGCTAGATTTGCACAGATATCCCCCTATGGCTGCTCTTCATTCTCTTTGGAAACTTTGCTATTTGATGACAGCGCTTTCTCTTGGGGCTTGTCCCCCAGTTTCTCTTTGAGGCCTTCAATTTATCTTCAAAAAGACAGGGTGATAAAGCAAATCTTACAACCTATATGTCTCCTCTCTGGCACTGAACGAGACAAGTCAGTTAGTCTTTCTATCTCAAAAGTAAGGATGATACTAGCTCACTGAGGTGTAATAAAACTAGGAAATCTAAGGTAAGATAAAGAACAAAAATCTGATGAAAGTTCTCGCTGTGGTTCCCGGATGCCATCGGAGTATAATCTCTGTTTATGTTCCATTGTGTGCAATAAGTGGGCATTTTATATATATATATATATGTATGTATGTATGTATGTATTGGTAATAGATTTGCCTGTAGGAAACACCTTTTTTCCCCCCAGACATTCATAATGATTTTTGTGGACAATTTAAAGAATTTAAGAAGGCTCAAAATCAAAGTGGCTCCAGCAGCTTTCCCCACTAGCACAGCAAGATGCCAGCACAGGGCACCCACAGCAGTGACTCACCGCAGGGAAATTATTCTCAACACCAGGAGGGGAGGCACCTTTCCAAGAAGGTATTTAACCATGTTCATTGGTATGGGTTATAATTTGAAACATGCCTCTGGCTATTCCAGGCATAGTCCTCAACTGAGAGAAACCAGCTATTTCTTCCCTTGAGGGAATTTATCAAAATCTGGATGAGAGGAGGTGCTATCTGATACCCACCACACATTCCCCCACACACCTAGGAGTGGGGCTCGGCTTGGCCAGCCAAGAAATCATTGCATGATCCCTTGTACAACATATGTACATGGAACAGTAGTTGGAAATTTTTCATTCCTACCATCTACATCAGTGATTCTCAACTGGTGTGCTACAGAAGATGTTCGGCATGAAAATTTTTAAAGATCATTAATTAAATTATTTTCAAAAGAGGTTCAAAGCAGAGTAAGTGTATTATTATTTTTTATTCTTTTTTTTTTTTGGTTTTGAACAACATAATTTAAGTGTGCTGTGGAAGTTTAACTATAGATTCAAGTGTGCTGTGTGATAAAAAAGATTGCAAAACATTGTTGAAAAATAATGATCTACAAAGGAGCCTGCAAATTATTCAGCCTAATGTCTAAAAGATTATATGTGGTTCCTTCTTACACTCATGTCTTAAAACATCTTGGAGTGCTGGGGACTATGAATTATCTTGAGTAGGTCTTCAGAATGCCAGATACGCAAAGATGATAACAAGGGCGGAGGGTGAAGGAAGACTGTGGAAAGCCCAGGAGAATCCCCATGCAGGTGTGTCTGGGAGATGTCAGGCCACCCTGGTCATTCAAAATGATCTGAGCGTCTCTCCTTTAACTGAAACCTACAGGAAATGAAGAAACTCATGTTTCCTGAGCGCCTCTTACATGACAGACATTGTTAGATATTTTTCTTATTTTATCTCTTTAACCTCCAGAAAAATCTTATGTAGAAGGCATTACTAGTGTTGTTTTTCAGAAGAGAAAAGTGAGGTTCAGAGGGGCTGGGGAAATTACTTATTCAAGCATGCACGCCCACAAATGGGGCAGTGCTGGAGTTCCAACGTGGTTCACACTTCAAAAGTCCAAAGTCCTTGCTCAGTCCACCATGCCAAGGTAGCCCACGGAGCATGCACCTTGCACCAGCAGATGGGAAGGTCAGAGCACGGCCTATGTCACCTGAGTGTGGTCTCTGCTCAAGGACACTCCAAAGATACAAGGATGTGGCATGAAGGGCAAGTGCTTCACTTCAGACCTAGTTATCTTTTATCTCTAAATTCATGACGTAGCCTGTAAGCAAATACTTGCACAAGTCTCTACCTACAACCGTCCTAGTTCTAGCTTTAAAATCCTTGGTTATTTCCTCTGTTGCTTCCTGGACATTTTTTAAGGGGTGACTCAGCAGCGGTCAGGTGATCACAAACCTATTGGCCTCATCCCCTTTTTGATTTGCCTAAAAGGCCTCAGCGTAAACAATTCTGACCCCATGCTCTGGAAGAAATGGCATGTGGCCAGCTGTCCACCTCGGCCCTGTGCCACAGCACTTCCTCCAAGGGAAGGCCTTTCTCAGCTCTCTGTTCTCGCCATGCTGACCTTCTACAGAAGATAATGACGTTTTCTTTTTATGGTTCGATATATGTGGAGTGGCCTGCAGGGTTTCCAGTTTGTCATCTGTTTCTAAATACTGTGGTCATGCCTTTTTGAATTTTTCTGAAATTCACTGATGCCCCCTTTCTAAACTATGTAACTATGAATTCTAGGTTTACTCGAACACAAATGTGAAAAGCTGAGAGTACAATAATTGACAAGCACATTACTTAAATGATTGGTAGCCATGCCCATGTATATTATAAGTAACTGAAATGTGTATGCCATAAGGTATTTGTTTTTTTTTTTTTTCACTCACAAATTACCACAAATAATAGTTTAAAACCACCCAAATAATTATCTTATAGTTCTGGAGAACAGAGTCTAAAATTAGGTTGGCAGGGCTATGTTCCTCCTGGAGACACTTGGGGGGATAATTTGTTTCCTTCCTGGCTTTCTCCAGTTTGTGGGGGTTGCCAGTGTCTCTTGGCCTTTGGCCTAAATCATTTTGCCCTCTGCTTCTATCCTTACCTCTCCTCTGACTCTCTGCTGATTCCCTTTCACAAGGACCTTTATGATTACAATAGACTCCACCAGATAATCAAGTATAATTTCCTCATCTCAAAATCCATACCTTAATCAAATTTGCAGGGTCCTTTTGTCACACAAGGTAACATATTGAAAGGCTCCAGGGGCTTAGAATGCAGATGTCTTTGGGGAGGCTTTATTCTAACAAAACAACGAGGGCGAAGAAAAAGAGGTTTAGAACAGTAAATGAATATAAAGATGGTTAAAGAAAGAAGTCAAAAGCCCGGGCTCCACCAACAACCAACAGAGCTATCACTATCTCTGGTGAAAGTGGTAAAATGCTTCATTACTGAACAGGAATTGGAAGATACTGGATGAGATCGTGTGTGCTCAAGTTCAATCAGACAGACTAATTAAAGCTTCCATCATGTGCTTCTTTGATAAATTTAATGACAGACACTGAACTTGAAATGTCTGGATTATTGCTCATGTATCATTGTAAGCTAAAAGAACATGTACATACACGCATCACACCTCTGTACATGTAGACACGCACACTACACATATGTACATATAAGCGTATAAAAATAATATGTTTATGGGCATAATAGATATACTGGATAAGTTAGGAATGTTTGAAATAGAAATAAAACTCCGAACACTTTCTGAATGGTCGCTGTTAAAACAATACAATCTTTTGGTAAAGACACTATCTCATATTGTATTTGATAAACAAAGGAGCTGCCATATCAGAAGCCTGTCTGCCCACCCGTCTGCCTGCAGGTCGCACACAGTCACTGCGCACGGTTTACTGCAGGTTGTTTGCAGAGCGCACATGTAACCCAGTGGACAATGCAATGTTCTCAGAAACACTGAGCATTTGAAAATGTTTCTGGGGCCCATTATTTATTATTGAAGTCAATGGCCATATAAACATGAAAATTTTCAGTTCCTCTTTATGGGTTATGGCTAATAAGAGGGAAAAAAGGGGGAAATAAGTGTGGCGTTTTTAAAAGAATATGGCATATAAATACCTGAAACCAGGGTTTCATAACAAAAGGGCAAGCTAACCTTACTAAATGCTGATTACTCAGTATATAATAGAAAAGGAAATAAAGCGTTTTTATAAAATGTATCAAATCCTAAGAGTGCTGTTAAACTCATTAAAGGAAAAATGAAGTTAGAGAAACTGGTCTTATTTTTTTTCACTCCCAGTAGAGTTCATTTCTACTTCAACAACTAAGCCAAGGTCACATTTAACTCACTTCAATTTCACCCAGCGCACAAGCTAATGTCAATAGTACAGCTGCCATGCAGAGCTAAAGACTGATGGTTAGACAAAGCCATTTACACAAGGCTGGGTCTTTCATCTTCTCTCAGCCAGTGACATAAGAAAGCACTGAGGTTATTCTCAACTAGAGACGAAAACTGGCGTATTAGAAAGAATGTTATTCTCCTTAGCTGTCACACAAAGGATCAGAAGAAATGTAGAAATGTTTCTTTTTTTTTTTTTTCCTTTCCCCCTCCCTCTGGTCATCTGGGGAGATCACAAAGTGACTCTAATAGCCTTCACTCTGAAATTTTCACATGGTTTAAGTGATTGCCAAGTCTGATATTTTCCATTTACACTTCATTGCCATCAGAAAAAGAAAAAAAAATCAATATACCTACCTACTCAAGTGTGTCACAGGATGAGCTTATAAAAGAAGACATCAGTCTTTTTAGGGCATGAAAAATATACTTATTCAAATATATCTTATTTAAAATGACATAAATTGCAGTGGTTAGTCAAGATTCGATTTCCTCTAAAATATAAGATTTAAAATATTCCTTGACTTGCCAGGAATCAGAATCCTTCAAATTGTTGATATATACAGATGTATTTGTTTTCTGATGTGAGTCGCTCCGACTGCATTTTATTTTAGTGCATTAGTGACTACATTTATTAATTTCACAGGGACTAAAGCAGCTCATTTTAGGAAGCTGCATAAGGTAGTCTATTTTTTTTTCTTTCTTAGGAAATAGTACTGTTTTGAACCTTACTTTTCTATTGTATGGCTTCTTGCACTCTTAGCTTTCTGTCTTAGAAAAAAAAAATGAGGATGTTTCTTTATATTATTCTAATAATATTGTACATTAAGATTCTATTCTGTCTTAACTTGTTTTAACTATTAAACTTCTTTATGCAGAAAAGGTGTAATGAGTTCGGTGTAACATTTCAAGTGCTTTTGTTAAAATCAGAGGTAATTTTAACTGTCAAAGGAACATCCATGTCAGATTGGTCTCTCAATTAAAAGGAGTCTCATGTCAAGTTTGAGTGCAACGACTGTGTGTTCTATACATGCTCCATGTTGCGGCTATTTAGAAATCTTCCGTCTCAGGAACTGCTTTTCTGAAATACAGTGTAAAAAGGAGACTCTTGGTGTCTGTGTCCTGGATTCCCTGAGCTAATCACTGCTTGAGTGTCTTCCAGACACCTCACTGTATATGTATAGCATCCTTGTAGGGGGAACCTGAGAGGACCAATACAATGCTTTCAAGTTCAGACTCATTATGGAAATGTCACCTGTCAAGAAGTTCTAGAACAGTGATAGAATCTTCACCTTCCTACTGTTATTGTGCCAAGTGGGAGGCCTGCAGTTTTTGGATTTGTTTATCTTTACTTTCCGGCCTCTACGATCACGATGAGAATGGTAAGGCAGTCCTCCCCCTTGTCAAAAAAAAAAAAAAAGGAGCAGGAGAATGAAAAAGCTAAACTCTGTGTCTGGGGTCACTCCCGGACTCAGTTCCCCGTGTGGCAATGCAACACACTAACAATTTGAGTTCCCGGGCAGTCCGTCCCCCACAGTTACAAGTATTTCAAGGTCAATTTATCAATTTAACAGCTTCATCTTCTTAATCACTAAACTTCTGTCTCTTTGAGCTTGTGCTGAAAGACTGTGGCTGCTAATTAAAATGGAGCTTTACTAGCAAGTACACAAATTAGATCCTGTCAGTAAGTTTATTCTAACTATTGGTCATTTCTAAATGCCTTTTTAATCCCCTAATTTTTACATTAAAATTCAAAAGCCTAACAATCTTAATCACCCCTACATCAAATTCATCATTAAGAACAGGAAGCCAGATGGTATAATTTTGATTTACCGGACTTCAGCGTGAATTAATGTACTGAGTGCCGATAATGAATACATCAAAGCTGATATTGCAGAAACCTATGAATCTGGCATGTTAAATTAATAACACACTCTGCACAATGAAAGCATGTAAGCTCATATAAAACTGAGGAGTAATGGGCCCTTTTATTTTAAATGGTCTTTATTAGCCTTCCGTTTTGACTCTTAAGAAAAAGATGAGCATTTTGTTTAGTAGTATACTTATCCACTGTATAGCCATTCCCCCCACTGTGATACAACATGAACAAAATTGGGATGATGAATAACAAAACTAGCGTTGAAAAATCTGCTTGAAGATCTCTCGGAATAGCTGCTAGCTCTGCATGGATTTGGGAAATGGACATATTAAAAAGTGTTGGGAAATTTTTGTAAAACATTATATACTATAGAATAATACATTACTCTTTTATTATACTGGACCAATTGTTCATCATATATATGCCTGAGAACTACTCTTGTATATATTTTTAAATAGACATATGCTATTTTGCCCCCTTTATTGTTTTATTACCGCTAAAGGTATACTGTTTTATACCCAGAAATTAAGTAGAATCCCTATTGAGTTATGCAAGTCACATGTGCAGGAGGGTGTGTATAATGGGCCATCACAAGGAGTTGCTTACTGTACGGAGATATTGACATCTGAAGCACACTGAAGCTGCTGTTTTGTGATAATGCTTATTAATGTCTCTGCTAATTTATTTACATATTTTCATAAAACATATTTTCGTTGACTTGAAGAGAATTTCAGTTTTTCTTAAGGATTAACAGGATTAAAAATAAAATGTATTTCTTAATTACGTGAAAAAAAATCTGTGGAGTCCAATCAAAACCTAAAATCCACATATTTGCAGGCAACTAAAAATGTATGGCGTGGTGTCATCCAGTCGAGCAAGAAATATGTATTATTTCCATCTGAATTTTCCAAAACACAGAATTTATTAAAGCAAACCGTGACTTCTCTATCAGCAGGCTTGGGTGTTTTTCTTTCACCTGAGCGCCAGGATTACAAATCGGCTGTCGGATCGGAGCCTGCAAATGGCCCTGTGTAATATACTTTGTAAATGAAGTCTTTTAAGCGCTCGAAGTGGTTTTGAAAACCTCATATTCTTAATATATATCAATAGACAGTGTAAAGATCCCGAAATGCGGAGGGGAGCAATCTCTGCTTTTGACTCCACATTATCCATAATGGTATTTGAAGGAGGTGAAAACGCCTATTTTACTTTTAAAGTGGTGATAGGTGGCCAAACGCTGCAGGTTAACAACGCGAGCTGCCTGGGAGTCGCACGGACCTTCGTTTTTCACCGCTGGGTAGGTGTGCCCAATATTTCAGCAGCCTGACTCTGAAATGAAGGCAGTGCCACAAATAGGATAATGTGCAAAAAAATGGTACAGACCTTACGCTAAGTGCTATTTTCTAGATAACATTGCTCATTGGTTCAATCTATACTCACACTGGGAAGACAGTACAGAGGATAATTTGTATCTCTTAGAGATACAGTGCTAAGATTTATTACAGAAAAGGGAAGGGATGTATGAGGGTTTTATCTTAAGGGTAGGGAAAATAAAAGCACTTTTGGGGCTCCCGGTATTTATTTTTGTGACTTAGCCTTCAAAAATTGTGCGTTTTAATAAAGATTAGGCTTTTAAGGAGTACACCTTTAAACCTTACATCAATTTGAATGGAATAAGTCGGTTATTTCTGGCTGAAAATTTTTCTTACTCTTAAATCTCTTTAACTGAAGCTCATTTGACAAACCTATTATAAAATGAATAAATGCAGCACTGTGTGATTTGTCCACTGTCAACATGTTAACACACTTTATTTGAAGCTAGATTGATGGAGGGTGGCTGAAGGAGTTTACCCTCCTGAGTTAAAGAATAGAAAACCCTTTTTTTCTGAGTTTTTTTTTCCTTTTTTTTTCTTAGAAGTTCACAAGAGTAGATATACAATTATCCTCGACTTGCTGATGCAAAGGAACAGAGCATTTAGTTTCTTGTCACTGTCTCTGAAATTCCTAAAGGTACAATTAGCATTTCATTTGACATAATGTTGAAAGGTTCATAGATTGATCTTCCCTAAAATGCAGCAAGAATTTTTTGAAATGCAAATTTTGACATTTATTAACTTTTATTCCAGATCTGTTTATAGACTGTAAAACTGTGCATACATTTAACTCGAAGAAGCTAAAAGGACAATGTTTAGGTGGATACTCTGTGTTATAATAAAAGTCTATTTTATTGTTTCAACAATGAAATTTTTATTATCAGAGATTTATGATATCAGCACAGCAGTTTTTACTGCATGATTCACAGTGTTTTTATAGATGTATATTCAACAAAACAAGGAGAGAAATTGTACTGCAGTACTCTCTCTCAGGAGTGCATTTCCCCATTGAAATAATGTCAGCAGTTTTCCACCTTCAAAGCCCTATGTTTTCAAATCAATTAACAATTCTAATTGTGCAGGAACAGTTGTTCACTTAGCTTGGCAAATGGGACAGGAAACATTATTTCCTTTCTTTGCCTAAAATGAAGACTTTAATCTTCTGAACCATATTTAACATATAAAAAACACCACCTGAAAAGTTAGACAGTTTGAAACTCAGTTACTTTGCGGGCGCCTTCAGCCTTTCTGTGTGGCCTACATTGATTTTCTTCCACAAACCTTGCTGGAAACCCAGAGTAATAACCGTTTTACATCTCTGTGTGGACACACTTATCTTCAGATTCATTTAGACTTTTCCTTCGTCAGATATTTATCTAGCCCTGCAGTTGTAAGAGTTATTACTTTTCCGAGGAAGCAAACCAAACATTGGTTCTGACCCGAGTTGCGACACTCGAATGCAGATCTCTATCAGCAAGTTACAAAGAGCTGACGTGGCAACCCGGGGAAGGCAGGTCTGCCGTTTCACTCAAAGTCCTAATGTCATTCCCACTTAAAAAAAAATTTTTTTATTGGGATTAAAGTGCAGCTTGTAAGATATTGAACAATGTGGTTCATGAAACAAGGAACACAAGCAATCTCATAAGACATTATTAAATATATGCAGTTTAACCTTCTCTTTTTTACAGATGTGTATTTAAGTTATAGCTCATAATGTCTGTCCGTATTTACAAAATATATAAATGCTATTATTCGAGGAGATCGTTAGGACTTCAGAATCAGTGGAAAAAAATATGCTTTATTATGTTTTCAATAGCTTCTGTGATTATTTAAATGTATACCTTCAGGAAGATGACTAAAGATGGCATGCATTCCAGAATGATTAGAAAACTCCAACAAAATAAATATTTCTTGGTTTGCTTTCACATAAATTTTAGTTTACTCTCTTGGATGAGTCTCTGTACGAATGACCTGTGGTTTCTTACCCTATTTGAATCTTACTGGCTTCAGAGTACACTGGTTCTGTGTTTACCTAGTGAGGACCCTGAAATTTCTTGATTATGTTTGTTTAAACATGATGCCATTGCAAGTAAACATTTAGATTATTCACTTCCCCTCAATAGAAATTAAAATTTCCTCTTTGTAGTCTCATAGAGATCAAATTTGCAGGAAAATCATGCGTAAACCAGGCCACCTGTGCGTAGACTTTGTTCTCTCAATGGAACTGCCGCAGCTGATTGAAAAGTAGAGATGCATCCCCTGGCTGATTCTGGTTTAACAGAGAAAATCACATCTTGGTCAGGTGGATTTCAAATGCTGAATGTAGTTCAAGATCGTCCGTAAAAGTCCCTTGGGCCAAGCAGTAGTAGCAGATTCCGAGACCGTGTAATAGATAATATAGGACATCTCCATGCATATTTTCTCTTAAACCACAAAAATAAGTAACAGGGAAAGACATTCTGTGCAGATGAATTATATTCTCATTTTGATATAAGTGAAAATACCTTGGTCTCTACAGCATGTTCATATATTTGAAAGGAATTTTTTTTTTTTTTGTATAGTCCTATACTTATTTAATGTGGTTATAGCTTCTAGGGCTTTCAAGTCCTTATTCAAATGCCAGCTCATGATGGAAGATTTCCCTCCTCTCTGCCACGTGAGAAAGTAATGGTATCTCCTCCTATTTGTATTCAGATAGCACTTTTAAAAAAATCACCCTAATTGTCTTTATCATTTTTGACTTCAAATTATTACTGTTTGTGTGTTAGATGCCACAGTCTACTCTGAGCCTTTGAAGGGGTCAGACTGTATTTTACGCAACCGTGTGCCCTTCACCGCCCCGGGTATTGTGAACAGAGCGTGCTGCACGATAAAGCACCAAATGACTGAGCTGCGCGCAGAAGCAGACAGCGATCCAGGGCTAACGCACAGCAGGGCGTCTCAACCTCAGCACTATTGACATTTGAGGCCCGACAATTCTTTATTGTGGGGCTGTCCAGTGCATTAGAGGATTTTAGTCGCACCCCGGGCCTCTACCCCCTAGATGCCAGTAGGACTTCTACTCTAAGTTGTGACAATCGGAAAAGTCTCTCTACATTGGCAAATATTCCCTGGGGAGGAAAAATCAATGCTTCTTGCTTCCCACATTGGAAGTCACTGATCCACCCGCCCCCCCCACAGGCACACACACATGCACACACCCACACCATATCCAGATCTGCACACACATCCAAAACGTAGAAAGTCCATTGTAATATTCCCAAAGGAAGCTATAAATTAGCAACACAATCTATGAAATATTTAGCACTAGCAAACCACCTCATTGGTTATGCTCACAAATCCTCAGAACTGTCTCTCTCCCTCCCCACACCATCTTCATGAGTTCTCATTAACAACTTCTTATCAATTTGCTCAGGTTCATACAAAAATATGTCCTCACTGCATTCAGGTGCTGTGAGCTGTGTCTCCATCTCCCCTTCCCCACGTGGGATTACAACAGTAGTATCCTAACGGTAAAATGAGTTGGGCTAGGCTAGGGGTTACACACGTAGAATGCATTGCAGTGAGGAACTGAAGGTCAGTTTCCCAGGTGTTTTATTTGCATTAACTGTGTTTCCACAATTTAGACCTGAGTTGGTCCCTACTTGAGGGTATTTTTAAGACTGGGCAGAGTGTTAAAGAAATAGGAAATGGATAGTAAATGCGGAGATTTCAACAAAGGAATTGTATCTGGGATAAAAAAAAAAAAAAAAAAAAACTAGGACAAAGAGAAAATCCAGAGGAAGACAGAACTGGAGAAGGTCTCATCAATAAAAATTAGTCATGCTTTACGTGCCCTCCATATTTTTTCACAATTTCTCTCTAGCTTGAGCCAGATGCTTCCATCATTCTCTCAGACTGACCAAACGCCCTGCCTTCCAGACCCCTTTCTTACTTTTTATCCCGTTACTATTGGTCTTACTGTTGTTACAGTATTTTTAAATACCTTTGTACCCTGCCTACAGAAAGAAGTCATATAATTTTAAAATGGGATACAAAATAAAGATGGAAATTTGAGGAATAATTTTAAGAAGAATAAATATAACAGAAAGAAAAACTGGTGAGGGGGATGTTGTAAGTGGTGTATACAGACATTAACAAATTCATAATAAGGTCATATATATTATGTTACATCTAAATGGGGGGGGTGTAAAGGCGTAAAGGCAAAAAAGAGGCAGTAATGTGGATCTAACAAAGATTAGGAAGAAAATGCATCCCAATAAAACTCACACAGGTTTATCTATTCAAAATGGGTCCCCAAATTGCTTCAAGCTTTCTTACGGGTAAAGTGCAGGGGGAATCATGACAGGTAAGATTCAGTGTCCTTTAGGTGAGAGACACTCCATTGTTTAGGATTGCCAGAGCGACAGCTAATCCTGAGACCAGAGAAACATTTTTCCTTTGGGATGGTGAACTGGTTATAACAATAAAGAACTAAACTAATTTTGCACTTTTTTAACAGCCAAATAAAAAAAGAAAACACTCTGGATTATACAAGTTTAAATGTTCCCCCCAAAGTAAGATATAAACTTAACTAGGGAGAAAAACATATTTCTCTGTCACTACATTATAGGAAGAAAATTGTCACTCGAATGCTCATATAAGAGACTTAGGGTTATGGGATGTTCAAACTCTTCCACTAGCTTTTTCAAAAGTTACAGAATGTCTCTCCAAATAAATGAATGACTATTCTTCAAAAATGACCTTTTGTAAAAGCTGAGGGCATAAAATTAAATCATAATTCAGTGAAGGCATTTTTCCAGAAAATAAGATAATATAGTCCAGGTATATTACTTTCAGATGCCCTCACCTAGGTCAGTAATAGCATTCAGAGAACTTTGGAGGAATAGGAAGTTAACATCCCTCAGATCAATGGTCCTCAAATCCTTCCTGTCCCAACTAGTGCTGAATAACTCAATAAACGAAGCACGTGAAGAAGAAAAGAATAAAGCAGAAAAGCCCGAAAAGATACTGTTTTACCTTCTGCATTAGATGCTTACATTCTGAAAATTTTGTTTTTATTTAGTCTTTCAAAAAGTATTTTATTAATAATGTTGAACAAATGTCAATGGGGACCACAATACTTTCAATGTTCTGGGCTTCCACAAACGTAAGGAATAGGATTTTTGTCATGGTGATAGCAGTACTGAAGAAGTGAGTCTCAACCCCGGGGAGTCCGGGCTCAGGTGGTCGGGGGAATCTGAGAAAAGAGAAGGCAGTGTTGAGAGGAATGCAGTGAGACTGAGTATGTGATTTTTAGAAGATAACGTAGAATCTGCAGAAGTGGGCAAGGCGATTCTCCGATGCTTCCCTTTGCTGCCGCCCTCCACATACACCTTATGAGCACCTCTTTCATCTCGAAAAGCAGCAACTCCATCAAGCTTTGGGCGAATAGTTGAACACAGTACAATTAAACTGAATTTGCTCACCAGGACCTGAAGTACCCATCTTCTGAGTTATCAATTAAGTAAAGGTGTTCATTTTTCACTTATCAACTTTACAAGTAAGAAATTAGTCATGCTTGAAAAGTCAGGCATTTCACTGGGATTTGTGCACAGGAAGTGAGAAGTTCACTGGAGGTGGTGTAGAGGGGTGTGTCTGCAGAGGACATGTAATTTTATAAAAGAACATCTTTAACTCTTCTGAAACACAGGGTGTCCCAAAGTTTCCTCCCCCTAAAATCACCATACATAGGGAAATAAAATATTGAATCTAAATGTGCCTTTATTTACAAAATATTCGTTACAAAATTTTACAAAGAGGTGACTAACATATAAAGAATATTTTGTAAATATTTTATGAAATTTTATAATGAATATTTTATAAATAAAGTCATTTAGCTGTAATTTCCTATTTTTCCTATGTATGGTAACTTTATGAATGATCTTTGGGACACCCTGTAGATACCCCCAATGAATTAATGTCCCAAAATTCTTTGTTATGAAACACAGGTATATTTTAGACATCTCAGTAAAAAAAAAAAAAAAAAACAGTAAATAAATGATTTTTAAGTAAGACTTTGCTCTAATTCATTTGTCCACTAGTCAAACATACCTTTCATAGGGAACTGATACCATACTATAGGTGTTAAGAACCTATGATTTTAAAATTCCATAAAAGGCCTGGTGAAGTGGCTCATGCCTATAATCCCAGCACTTGGGAGCTTGAGCTGGGCAGCTCACCTGAGCTCATGAGTTGCAGACCAGCCTAGCTAGAGGAGAACCCCGTCTCTAAAAAGCAGCTGGGTGTTGTGGCAGGTGCCTGTAGTCACAGCTACCTGGGAGGCTGAGGCAAGAGAATTGCTTAAGCCCAAGAGTTTGAGGTTGCTGTGAGCTGTGACACTATAGCACTCTACCAAGGGTGACAAAGCGAGACCCTGTCTCAAAAAAAAAAAAAAAATCCACGAATGTGATTAGAATCTATTTTTAGATAGGAATATATTGTGCTTAGGTTTATTCTTATTAGTTTTTCTCTTCAGTGAGTAAACCAGGACTATCAAATTAGAAAAAAGCTGCCCTAGAGGGAATACTATAAGATGATGGTCAGCTTTTACGATTTTTATCACCACAGTAAGAGTCGTATATCCACAGTACCCTTATATATGAATTCATATTTGCGCATGTAATTAAAGATTCCTATATTGTTGTTAGGGTCGCTTAATTTGTGCTCAGTACTTCGAAAGTCAGCACTAATGCTGAAGTCAAAATAAACTATGATAATAGAACTATTATTGTTTCCATATTATGGCTACATTAAATGATCCCTTTTATATTAATGTATGCTACTCATTTTTTAAAGGAAATATTTGCCTGGCCAAAATAAAGGAATTAAATAATCACTTTATTTACTTTATGCTCACAGTTTATATTCTTAGTTTATATCTGGTACAACATGACCAAGAGTTGGAAAAGAAAAACCCAGAGAAATCTCCGTGGGGACAGGAAATATTGAACAACTTGTGATTTCAGTTTATTTTAAGAGAGGGTCATATCTTCTGTTTTGGGCTTCGTTCCCAGTTTTTGCCCTATTTATCTGTGTTCCAGCATCTTCTTCCTCGCTTCCATTTGTGGTGTATCCCTGATTTGAGAGGAAGCTCCCCATTTTTCACCCCCCATTGTGCTCCAGACAGTGAGTGGAGCATCTGCCTGAATTTCCCCATTAGACTCTCGCCTAGTCCTCCTTAGCAATGAGTCCTTCCTTCTGGACAACTTCCTGGCACTGTCCCATGTTTCCATGACCTTGTGGACCTAGAGCTGTGAAGACTAGCCCCTTCGAGGGGTGCTGTTTCTAAGGACTAATTCTGTACCTCTCTCTCATCCCTTCTTTCTTTTTTAAATTCCATCCTTTTTCATATCCACGGGTCACATTTCGAGGAAATGGGGAATCTCTGGACAGGAAAAAAAAAAGAATAAACGTAAAGCATATCTGAAAATCAGTTGAAAATAATTATAATCTTATATTCTTAGTGGAAGAGGTAGACCAAAGAATTTGAGAAATGTAGAGAGATCTTTGGAAGGCATGCAGAGTAAATATATAGGGTTATAGAAATACTTAAGAAAGAAGATGTGTTTGTCAAATTACAGACAAGAATTATGACTGTAGTATTAGCAATTATAATAGAAATGACTTCTTTACTGACCTACATGTGTTTAGTAAACCATATTTTTAAAGTAACATTTTTATAACATACTTTTACCTTCTATGATATCTACTTCTTTGTAATATCTGCAATTGGGGCAATTCTATAAATGAAGTATGCTTTTTTTTTCTTATTAGGTCAAAACAAAGCATTATAGTAGCCTCTTAATAAAAGTTAATTTCTGTTCCTTTTCTCTAAGTCTGGTATTATGCTTAGAAAAGTCTCCTGAATATTAATAGATTCAATTTTTAACGCCCCCCCTTTTTTTTTTTGAGACGAGTCTCACTCTGTTGCTCCAGGCATCAGCCTAGCTCACAACAACCTCAAACTACTGGGTTCAAATGATTCCTCTTACCTTAGCCTCCCAAGTAACTGGGACGACAATCACATACAACTCAAGTTTTATATTTTTAGTCAAGATGGGGTCTTGTTCTTGAACTCCTGAGTTCAAGCAGTCCTCTTTGGCCTTGGCCCCAGAGTGTTAGGATTATAGGCATGAGCTTCCATGCCTGGCCTCATAGATTCAAATATTTGTGATGGGAATAGGAAGTTAGAGATGCCCTCATCTCATTCCCTCTAATAAAGGTGCAGCCATTATGACTCAGAGACCAGAGTGGCTTATCTGAGGTTGCCCAGCAAGTTAACATTATGGTTAAGACCAGAAGCCAAGTGTTGGTGTAAGACAGGAGCACAGACCAAGTCTCCAGTTTAAGGAGATAACACACTCCAGGGAGCTGAAAGAACTGTGTTTCGAGGCTGCTGTAGAGTTGGGTAGGTGGCAGACTCTGTGGGGGCCATATTCGTGACTTAGAGACTAATGGGAGACATTAGCTATACAAAGAAGCATGGTGGCATCACACTGGCATTTTGAGAAGATACATTTTTAAAATATTTCCATTGAGTAATAAGATCTCTACTTCTCATATACTCTGCTTTCAATTCAAGACACAATGCTGCTGTCTGGCCAGATTCTATTTTTCTATGCTTGCTTGGTGACGGCTTCTCTACCACACCTCGCCCTTGGGCTTTATTATCCTCCAGGCCTGAACACTCTGCTCCTGGACCATCTCCACCGTAAGTTTCAGAGGTCACCCAGCCCTCCACAGGCTTTGCTTCCTGTTCCCATTCCTTGCTGGATCATGCTTTGTTCGGAATTTTTTTAGGCTTCACTAGTCCTTTGACCCTTTTCTGGGGATGGATAAAGTCTCCAACACCTTCCTTAAATCTGATCCTGAAATCCAAACTCCTCCATGAATATCTCCCCCAAATAGGAAGATAAGGGAAAATTCTTTTGTCAATCAATACAGAATTCTCCTATTAGATTTTACTTACTGTGTTTCTGTAGGCACCTGCCCTATCACTAGGTCATGATATTTGGGTATTTAACAGCAGAACATTTATCAGAGTAAATTTCTTTCTTTGTGCTATGTTTTTATCTTCTGCGGCCATATCTGAGAGGGCCCAGATCACATTGCTGCAGATTTGTAGAGGCTCCCAAATAGTACGAGGATTAGAAGGGGCAATTAGCATTTATAAAATAGTTAATACAGAACAGAAAATATGCTATGAAAATTTCCCATCAGACTGAGTTAAGCCAAGTTGGGATTCAGAATTTGGACTTTGGCAAAACACGCAAGCTGATGACCCTCTAGTTATTTCTTCATGGGAGGAAGTACACCAGTGGCCTTTTGAATTTTGGCTGAAGGCAGAGGAACAAAGAGAGAGAGAAGATGGGGAGGGAGAGAGAGGAAACGAATGGTGTGTGGGGACCACATAGCATCTGTCCTCTGCGAGCTGGAGGAATTGGTTTCGTGAATGCAAGAAGTGATTTGGGATCAATAAGTGAAGAAGTAAGGTTTGTGGAAGAAATTTTGTTTCCAGTAAGAAACAGAAGCCTGTTTCAGAGGCTCACATGATAATAGACGGTGCCAAACTGAGAAGAAAATAATTGGCTTCCTGACTCCATTGCAAACCCAGGGGCAGCTAAAGAGATGGGGAAGCTCAGCTGAGGAGGTGAGTCCGAGAAGAGTCCCTCCTGGAAAGAGGGAAGAAGAGGTCACGGTGAGGCTCCATGGTGAGATCATGATATGGGACAAGGGTGGGGCTCCCAGAAACAGCTGAGAGGACGTTGAGGGAGACCATGATCGTGCAGGTGGGCTCCAGTGGCCAACACTGTCAATATGCTCTCATTTGTTTCAACAAAGAATAAGATGAGGCAACATATGCATCCTTTAATTCCTTAAAAGGTATTGTGAGAATAAGCTTATTATCCCTGTTTTCCAATAAGGAAAATACTTAAGCAAATTCAATTATTTCTCAAGGTCTCACCATTAATAAACGTTGGTCCTGGGATCCAAAGAGGTCTTGGTGGCTGTGTCCATGCCACCTTGCTTCCTGACTGCCTGGTGCTTGCTTTCTGAGTGGCTGTGCATGCCAGCTGGAACTGGCCAGAATGGGGGATCGCTAAGATTATTTATTCACTTATTTACTGAATGGCATCATAGACTTGCTGGAGCATGTGGGCTGTGGAGGCAGGCAGACCTGAACCCATGTCCCCAAATTGCTATTTATGAGCTTGGGAAAGTTTTTTCCTTCCTGCCCCTTGGTAGTTTCCATGTCTATACATAAAATAGGACTATTAGCATGCTTTTTGGATTTTGCTCTGAGGCTTCATTAAATGAATTAACAAACGACAAACATATAGCTCCTGTAAAGGGCCTAGTATGTGGTGGATTTTCACTAAATGGTAACTGTTCTTATTATTGGCAGTTCCAACAGTTTTGCCTGAACGCCTTGCGTCCAGGAGCGAAACCATGTGGAATGTGTCAGGACAGAAAACACCAACAGATCGCATGCTAGTTCTCCCATCATCACACATCTTTAACATGCCTTTTTAAAAATTTTTTGCTTCCATATAGAAAATAACATATGGGAATTGTTTTGACTCCTCCTGATAGTAACCAAACTATAGCTTCCTTTTCTATAAAAGGAAAGGGATGGTATTGACTTCCATCTTTTATCTTTGGCAAGTGCCCACATTACATTTTATCGACATTTAGGAGTTCTTTCTTTAAGCATCTCACTCTTTGGCTAGAAAGTGTGTTTCTTTCACTTGAAAGGACATCAAAGAGGCATTCCTGTATAAAATTTACTGAGTTTTTTCTTAACTAAGGATTGTCATGAGACCATATGGCTGTAAATGATTTAGTTTTTCATGAAAAATGGTTTTAAATCAAAAATGAAACCTGCTAAAAAGAATTTGCATACTTGATGGAAAATAAAGGCAATAAAATGTTTAATCTGGCTATGAGAAATGTACTGGGATTTCATAAGCAGGCCTTTACATAATAAAGGAAATGCATTTTCATTATGACTGTTGCATTACCGGTGTTATGGAAATTGGGCCCCTTCAAACAGTGATACCAAAACCTGGAGCGTAAATATGGTGTTCACCTTAAGATTCCAGCAAATCTGGAACATCTGAAGTGCTGGGGAAGTAAAACCTTCCCCGATTCATGGAAACGAGAGGAGGAAAACACTTAGACTAAAGGGAAGCAGTGGGGCAGAGAAGAGGGTGTCAGGAGTGGGGAGAATCTGAGCATAGACCTGTGTACTTCACTGAGGACAAGGAAGGCACAAATATAGCATAAGAGCAAGTAGACACTTTGTTTATTTTATTTTATTTATTTATATATTTTTTAAGTCAGAGTCTCACTTTATCACCTTCAGTAGAGTGCTGTGGTGTCACAACTCACAGTAACCTCAAGTCCTTTGGATCAAGTGATCCTCTTGCCTCAGTCTCCCGAGTAGCTGGGACTACAGGTATCCACCGCAATGCATGGCTATTTTTTCTTACACACTGGGTCTTGCTCTTGCTCAGAATAGTATTGAACACCTGTGCTCAAGCAACCCACCCACCTCAGCCTCCCAAAGTGCTAGGATTACAGGCATGAGCCACCAAGCCCTGGCCCCAAGGAAACACTTTAAAGAAGAGTTCAAGTAAAATCATTTTGGGAAATTGAAGATGAGAGACCTTGCCAACGCTGAAAGCCATCTCGGCCCAGACGGACTGACAGTCTTGCTGCAAGCATGAGCAACAGTAGGGCGGTAGCTGTGCTTTGAGAGATTATCAGCTGCAAAGGGAGATTTCACCCAGTATGGAGGAGCTGAAGAGGAAAACGATCACCACTGCCTGGTAGTAGGTAAACAGAAGGTATAGAAGTAGAAGTCACATAAAACTCCCCTGAGAACTCAGAAATAGTCAGAGAAGTTTGAGGTGATTTGGGCTCCCTAGGGAATTGATATAGTGGAGACAGAAATTATCACGGTGACTCTTGCTTTTCCCTAAGTGGGTAAGTCCCATATTTAATTTCTTCCTACTTAAATACATTTTTTTTTAAAGGCAAGCATGGAACAAAGTTTATTGAGAAAGATAGACTTACAGGATAAGGAAGTTTACAAGGCAGGATATATTCACTGTAGACAGTGAATGGGCCTCCACTGCCAGGACAAGTAGACAGAGGGGCAGAGAGGCCCCTACTAAAATCCATTAATAAATCAGGCTATAAAATGCCATCCTTGGTTGTGGGCTTTTTTTTTTTTCAGTTTTTGGCTGGGGCTGGGTTTGAACCCATCACCTCTGGCATATGGGGCTGGTGCCCTACTCCTTTGAGGCACAGGTGCCACCCAGTTGTGGACTTTTTAAAATGGATACAATGCAGGTCAAAACATATCTAAAGTTCACTGTTTCTCCATTGTGAATTAGTATTGAGAGGCAACACTGAGAAAACGCCATGAAAAGGAAAAAGTAGAGTACAGAGTGAGAGCATAGCAATACTAATGGTGGCAATTGCTCAAATTACTACATTAATTTGGTAATATTTGTTTTTGAGGCTCCAGTTCATTCTGTGTCATTCGAGAGGCTCTTTGATAGCTATACCCAGGATGGTGGATGACTCTATACTCTGCACCCTGAGATGGCTCCAGGCTGGCGATTTCTTTAAAATGTAGCTGCTGTAGACGGATTCCAGGCATCTGGGGCAGCCACAAAGAAGCTGAGGGTGGGTAGATGATTTCGGAGTCACTTGCATAAGCTTCATGCTCCACATTTAAAGAAAATGATCAGAACACTGCATCATCCTTCCCCTTACATCTTGAAAACAATAATTTACTTGTGTCTATTGTTTATTTCTTTGAATAATTTACTTGTGTCTATTGTTTTATTTCTTTTATCATTAAAATTTTTCATATACTTGAGGTGTATCAAGACTTGAAGAACTGTATAAGGAATGTGTTGGCCATTGAGGATCTGGGAGTGTGGAAAGTGTTAATTCTATGTTTAATGAGAAATAAAACCAGGAAGGCACAATCAGTACCTTCAAGCTTGCAGTCTCAAAGGTATGAGGCCGAGGTGATACTAACTCCAAGCTGTACTTTTCCCAGCTTGATGTAAGAGAATAGTCTCACAGTATTCTCAGTGATTGGTCTTACATGTAGAGAAGATTCCTGAAAGGTGACATATATTCATAGCTCAAAGCTATCGCGCATGAGCCAGGCTACCTGAGTTTCCTTCACGGTTTCTCCACTTACTTGCTTGTGTAATCTTGCCTAAGTTATACAAACCCCTCTGGTCCTCAGCGTCTCTCCCTTTAAAATTGGAATTTTGCTCCTAACTATGTGGCGGGTTGCAGTAGTGTTATAGAGATGGTAAGATGAGTATTTGGTACGTTGTAAGCTCTCAATAGCCGCAACCCTAATATTTCATTATGGAAACCAAAGTAGTTTGACAGCTTTTCCAAAATTAGACAGAACTAAGAAGAGAGATTTGAAATAGAAAATTATAACATGCAAGAATTTTTTTAGGTTGTAAGTGTTTTTACCTGCAGTAGGAATAGTAGTGACCAACAAAAACAATTCATGTATCCGGCTACACAGGTCAAAAAAATTCTTTACATATACAATATCATCACCTTACATAATTATAATTACAAGTGGATATATGTGGGATTGTTGAGGTTAAGTGCTGAGATTGACGCCACGTAGTTTTAAGTCTCAAAGCTGAAATATGTTTCGAGGCATTCTAAATTCCAAAGCCAGTGCTTTGTATGTTATTACTCAGGTGGTAAGCTCGTCTTTCAAACTTTAACACATACAGAGTCTGAACAATCTTTGAAAGATGTAGTTTGTATCAGTAATCACCTGTAGCAATTCTGTTTAGATTCAGATATTGTGTCCTTTCTTGTATGTCTGAATAAAAGGTTGTTTTTGACGCCCAGGTCATAGGGAGCTTATGATGCTACAATTTTCTGGAGACCAATAGTGAAAAGTCACTCAGGGTGAGCTAAAGAATGGGTTGGCTCTGGAAGCCTAGGAGCCAGATAAGGATTGAATCTGTCAAGACTCATGATACCTCAGGAAAGCATAAGAACGATTATAATCCACTGTTGCTCTTTTCCTGAAATCTTGTTGAACTCTCAGGCAAAGTAGAGTATCACAACGCAATGTCAAGATTATCAACCAGAAAAATCTCAGAAACTGCCACAGTTAAGAGGGTGCTAAGGAGACATGGTGACTAAATGGATGGAATCTTGGAACAGAAAAGAAAGGATATTAGGAAAGAACTAATTAATTTTAATCAACTGTGGAGTTGAGTTAAGGGTAACCAGCAATGTTGGATTCTTAGTTTCAACAAATGCATCGAGGTCCCATAAGATGTCAATGAGGAGAGGAGCACACAGGAATGTTTTGTACTATCTTTCCAATTATTAGGTAAATCTAAAATTATTCCAAAGTAAAAATTCACTGAAGCCAAACAAATAAATAAATAAATAAAGCCCTTTGGTAGGGTCTCCTATGAACGAATTCCTTATTAACTTACGTCACAATGGAGAAAAACTTCAGGCCACCGTCTCCCTTTTTTCTATTCTATTCAAGGCTTAGGCCACACAAAAGATCCGGACACATCCTTCCCCCGCCCCTTATGATCTGCATTTTAAATTTTTGACTTGATCATGATCTGTCTTCTGAAAATACTTGAGCAAGCAGAGATGCTCGTGATTTTCTGTGCATGCTCTGAGTTCCTCACTATAAGGGGTTAACGGTGTTTGGGGCTTGTACCAATATTCATCTGATCATTTATCCAGAGATTACTCTCTCCCAGCACAGTATTAGGCACTGAGATACACACAGAAGTGAAGCAAAATCCTTGCCGTCAGGAAGGATATGTTCTGGTTGCACAAGCAGACACGTAATAGAGAATTATAGTGCTTAGAGGTATAGAAAGGATACAGGGGAGCCTAGAAAGGGAGAACCCCAAATGATCTGAAGGGGAAGATTAAGGTGGAGAGCCTGGTGGAAGTGACCCCTGAGCCACCTTAATATAATGTTCCTGGGAAGTAGGACAGCAGCCAAGAAGGTGGACAGGGAGCAGAGAATGTCTCCAGGCAGTGGACGGTACATCCCTAGGCACTTGGCTTCTAGACATTGGAGTGAGAAGAAGGGGACAGAGGAAAACAGGCAGTTAAACTAAGGGGCAAGTAATGACCTAAAGCAGAAACTGCTTAGCTCTGATGGTTGTGTTTGTAGACTTGATCCTTTAGGCAAAGGAGCCAGCTTGGCCTCTGGTAACTAAATTCAGATCCCATAATCATTCCCCTTCATCTTTGTTCAGGCTTCACAATCAGCAGATTTAATCTTACTACAAAGACTCTTCATTGCTCCCTCCTGGGTTTGAAGATCTAGATATGCAACTCAGTTAAGAACTTGGGACTGGTGCCTTAGCCACTTGAGCCACATACACCTAAGGTGGCGGGTTCAAATCCAGCCCAGGCCCGCCAAACAACCATGATGGCTGCAACCAAAAAAAAAAATAGCCAGGCGTTGTGGCGGGTGCCTGTAATCCCAGCTACTTGGGAGGCAGAGGCAGGAGACTCGCT